>JAKJXP020000112.1:0-138712 GCA_022225965.2 Diatrype stigma | reverse complement strand
ACCCCCCCCCCCCCCCCCCCCCCTTTTTTTTTTTTTTTTTTTTTTCTTGATGCATACTTTGCCTGCATTGTACTAACGCGCAGCTTCGTTGCAAATAGCGATGACCCCATCAACACAACGCCCGCTGATAACACGGAATGGCTGGCCCGCTTCAAGCGCGAAGTCGGGCTACTCCCCAAGGACTCGGGCCCTGGCTTCAACTCCAGCGACGCACGGGGCTTGCCCCCCACGATGTCCACCGCCGAGGATGGTGGTATCAGTGGTGTTAGTCGAGGTCGCACCGGTTTTGCACCGCAACCGCCTCCGCCGTCATACATGCACACGCAGCAACAGCAAAATAACAACGGCATGCAGTCTACTTCTACTACTACGATGACCACCACCACCGCTAAATCTGCCCCCGCCGCGGTTAGCACCAGGATCTTCAACTCGAAGGAGCTCGAAACCGGACTCGCCGAGTACGTTCGGCGCGAGCTGCACCGCACGGGCGGCGTGTTCCCCAGCGACGACGCGCTGCGCGAACGGGGGCGTCAGATCCTCGGGATGCAGAGCACACCTTGCGACGACCCGGTGCGACTGGGCCGGTTCAAGGCCGCGCTCCGGGTCGCAGGCGCAGGTGCAGCTGCTTCTCCCGCCGTTGTGACATCGTTTTCTTCCACCTCTCCTTCGATGGTAAATAACGGATCACAGCTGGGGTTAGTTGGTCTGGGTTTAGATTTGGATCTGGGTACGGCAGCACCACAACCGCAGCATCAACAGCGACAACAACCACAACAATCGCTCTCGCACGTCTCGGGCATCACGACCGGTCTGCAGTCTTTGTTAGCAGGAAATCCGGCATCATCATCTTCATCGGCGGCGGCTGCTGCTGCTGCGGGAGAGCCCATAGATATGACCCTGAATATGAATATGGACGATATAGATATGGATATGGACATGGATATGGACATGGACATGGACTTCAATGACATCGGTAACCTCATCGGAGGGGGAGGCGCGATGAGCTTCTCGGAGCAAGAGCTCAGCGAGATGCTGCTACTCGATATGAAGGATCCCGCCGGAGACGCAACGAATACGACGACGACACGGCAGCAGCAACAACAACAACCGCAATCGAGCACGAGTTCATTGCATGATCTCATGCTCGGTAACAGCAGCAGCGGTGACAACGACGATAACAATCACAATAACAATAGAGGCAACAGCAGCAGCAGCAGCAATACTGCCGGACTTGATTTCGAGATTTAATCCGACATGGATTCGAGGGATAGAGCTACCGTGGTGGCCAGGAGGAGCAGTGGTAATGGCGGCAGCGCGGTCCTCTTCTATTCGCACGCGCTTGATACCATTTGGGAGGACTGAAATTTTATCCTCGAGAGGTCCCACTGCATCACGCATACACACACATATATATACGAACTATCTACCTACATACGTGAATGAGAAAATGAGTCAAGATGTTTCAAATGGGCGGGTGTTATAAAGGGGTCTTTTGGGATACATGCTGAAGTAATCAGGAGTATGGAGAAAGCGATTGGGTTGTGTGTGTATAGGTGCTTGGTAATTACTTATACATGCAGGCCATCATCAGATACCTAGGTAACTGGCTGCAAGACATACTCCCACTCCACCTGTACAATACCTTGATAGTCAATAAATACAATCGCGATATGCACTTCTTTGCCTTGCCGGTTCTAAACTTTATGTAGTTAGTAATAAGTTGTTCATGTAAACCACCCTAACCCTAACCCTGAGATTTGGTGACGCGCTTGCGTTCGAATCAGCCGAGCCTGTATATCATCTAAACATTAAACATAGGCTAACTAAATTTTGCTACCTACTTACTTAAGGGTAAAGGAGGAGGAATGAAGACAACAGGAAGAGTCACCGTCCAGGGCCGGATACTACATTATGCGACTCTAGTTATACCTATTCCGGTGCCAATGAACTTCAGCTCGGGGATGAGTGAGTCACAGATATTCGCATTGCCTGTCAAGAGTTAGGCTTCCTTTTCGGGCCTGTAGGATGGGCTTAGTAGAACAGATGCCTGCTTTGTATGAGTCTTTTCAGAAACACATGATCATTAACTGGCTTGTACGTAGTCATTTAGTTCCTGAATCGCTCTTCGAATTGGAGACAATGTTGTTCTCAACCCCGTGCAGGGACCGGACCCGTGAGCGGAGTGGTGTATGAAGGTAGTACAGTAACGGCGAAAAAGTAATCAGACATCCCATTACCAAAAGATCAGGGGCAGGAGTCTGATGACTTTTTGATCAATCCCTTCCCATAAGGCCCCTAATTCCGAACCCCGGCCCAAACTGCAAGCTGCTTAATGATTGGTTACTATGCTAGTGCCCGTGCCCTTTAGTCAGGGGTGGAGAGGAAGTGGAGCGGATCTCGGGTTTCAACCGAACGGTCGGACAATTCGGGCTTGACGGCGTGTCCGGCTTTCGAGCTGTTCGGCCCACAAAGCCCGCAGACTATACTCAACTCCACAGGTAAGGGATGGCGGAATCCGGGGAAATACGGGACTGCCTGACCGGGGCTGCCCAGCTTCGAACCCCACTGCCACCCGCGATCGTGGTAAATGGATGCCTGCTGTTGTTGAGGATTCCATTGCTCTCACACGATTCCATCGCCCTACGAGCCATGACTACTTCTTATATAAATACCTGGGTATTTACCTTGCGTTTGTCTTGACCGTTGGACTCATCCATTCATGCATTCCTCCATCTAGATGTTCACCTTTCCCCTTTTCTATAGACTATTTATTACCGTATATACTACATAAGCAGGTACTTGCTCACCTACCAATCGACTAGCCAGTTCACCAACAAACACCTCTCTCTACCTGCTTTATCTCCCTCTACTATAACAATGGCAACAACAGCAGCGGCAGCAACGCCATCCCCAGCCCCGCCATCGCCGCCGCCGCCCCTGAAAGTCCTCATCGTCGGGGGCGGGATCGCCGGCCCGGCGCTCGCGTACTGGCTGTCGCAGCTCGCCGTGCCAGGGGTGACGACCAGCATCACGCTGGTGGAGCGGTCGTCGGCGATGCGGGCGACGGGGCAGCAGGTGGACCTGCGGGCGCAGGGGATCCCGCTGATGCGGAAGATGGGGATCGAGGCTGCGGTGCGCGCCTCGCGCGTGCGCGAGCCCGGCACCCAGCTAGTCGACACCCACGGCCGCATCAAGGCCTTCTTCCCCGCCGTCGAGAGCCCGGCCGACGGCAGCGGCCAGAACAAAGACCCGCGCCAGGGCGTCACGTCCGAGTACGAGATCATGCGCGGCGACCTGGTCCGCATCCTGTACGGGCTGACGGCGGGCCGCGCCAACGTCGCGCACCTGTACGGCGAGACGGTCGAGAGCCTCGTCCAAGAACAGGGACAAGTCCGCGCGCGCTTCGGCAGCGACGGCCGCTCGGAGCTCTTCGACCTAGTGGTCGGCGCCGACGGCACGGGCTCGCGCACGCGGCGCCTGATGCTCGGGCCGGACGCGCCGGACCCGCGGCACCGGCTGGGCGGCTACATCGCGTACTACAGCGTAGCGCCGGCGACGCACGACTCGGACCGGTTCACGGGGTGTCTGCTTCCGGGGCCCACGCCAAGGATCATCGGCACGCGCAAGGACTGCGCCGAGCTCACGCGCGTGTACATGATCGCGCCGGCGGCGGACGATGACCCGGCCGTCGACGCGGCGTACCGGGCCAACGACAGCACGAACAGGAACCTGGCGCAGCTGCGCACCGCCTGGGCCGACCTGTACGAGGGCGGCGGCTGGGAGTGCGGCCGCTTCGTCGAGGCGCTGCGGCACGCGCCCGAGGCCGACGACTTCTACTGCACGCCCTTCGAGGAGGTGCGGTTGCCCGAGGGCGACTGGAGTCGCGGCCAAATCGTGCTGCTGGGCGATGCCGCGCATTGCAAGACCGCGGGCGGCATCGGGTGCACGTGGGCTCTGGTCGGGGCGTACGTGCTGGCCGGGGAGATCGCGACGCTGCTTGCCGCCCAACAGCAAACGTCGCTGCCACCACCACCGCCATCGAGCTTGGATTACGCGGAGGCCGTGGAGCAGGGCGCCCAGAACTACGAGAGGGTGTTCCGGCCCATCGCGACGGCGCACCATAGCAATGGCAGCCCGTGGGCGAAGCTGAAGTCGCTGATGATTCCCAGCTCGGCCTGGGGGATCTGGGCGCTACAGTTGGTCATGGGCGTGGTGGCGTACTTTCACATTGACCAGGCTACCAGCGTCGACGACGAGACGGTCGATTGGCAGTTGCCGGACTATCCAGCGCTGGGAGGGGGCGAGGGAGGAGAGCGGCTGCAAGCCCGGTCGTAAGAGCGGGAAAGGGGAAGGGGGGCGGGGGACAGATATCTTTTTGGCTGCTTGTCATTTGCCCCGTCCAGGACCTGTGTAATAACTCTGTACAACTGTTGCTTAAGCCTGCTTCCGTTTTATACCCAACCCACTCAGTTTTAGCATGCGAATACAATAGTGCAACTCTACCTTTTGATTGACTTATTGCCATCGGACTTGTGGTCACGATACCTATTGACATTTCTAACCTACTTACCCTAGGATAGAGCAGAACGGTACCGTGGATAATTGCCTGCACAACTAACTCATGTAAATTACATAGCCGATCAAAGCGTTGGGTGACTACAGAGGTATAATTACTACTGTCAGGTAGGAAGGCAGGCAGGCTAGGCTAGGCTGATAGGTAAAAACAAGCAACTATAAAAGTCTTCATGGCTATGCGAGTGATCCCGACAAAAGAAAGAGCGAAACAAAACACCAATATCAAATCCAACATCCAACAACCTACGTATGTATATGTTTTTATTTATTCCATTCCTTCAAATCAGTCGATTTCCATTTTATCAGATTAATAGTACTTAAAAAGCCAGTCAACCAACCAACCAACCAGACCAACCCCTTTCTTTCCATTCCCCATCAACCACACACACAACCGGCGCTTTCTTTGTATTACAAAACCGAGTAGAAAAAAAAACCTGGGAAAGATCGACGGCAACCACCAGCTACGGGCGGACGATGATAGACAAGAGGCAAAACAAAGAGGGTATCGTAATGGGAGAAAGAAGTCTTTGTATCAAAAGCTAGATAGATAGGCAAAAAAAGGCTTAGAAAGGGAAATCCTATAGACGAGGCACGAACAAAGCCAAATGGATGGTTAACTGACTATACAGTGGGTGTTTCAAAACTCAGAACAACATCGTAACCAACCAACACAAAAAGACGTTAGACAGTGCTTCCTTCCGTAGACATCCATACTAGATCGGACCCAGACTAAGCCCCGCGTCGAAGCCCAGGGGTATCGGCAACCTCCCACATCTTGCGAACCCTCTCGACATTACTAGCGCTCGTGCTAGGTCTCCCCTTGGCTTCCGCACCCGCACCCGCACCCGCACCTGCGTCACCGCCGCCATCCTGCATAGCAGTAGCAGGGCGCGGTGGCGTAGGAGTGGCAGCAGCAGCAAAAGGGATCGGCGACGTGGCGGTGAAGCCGTGGAAGCCCTTCTTCTCCGGGCTCAGGGCCAAGGCTCGCGCGTCGAACGGGGGGACAGGAGGCGGCTGTTGCTGTTGTTGTTTGCGAGGCGAATGCGGACGAGCAGCGGGCGCCGGGGTGCCGGTGTTGGGGTCTAGGATGCGGACCGGGCCTGTGAGGGGGATGGCAGCGGCCGGGGGGCCGTCGGGCTGGTAGGGAATGAAGGGGTCTGGAGTTTGCGGGGAGGAGACTTTCGGCGTGCTCTCGTCGGCAGCAGTAGCAGGGGAGTTGCCCGTGGAAGGGAGTCGATTGCTTTCAATGGTCGGCGTCATGATGGTGGGTATGGAAGCATCGGATGGCGATGCTGTGTGGATGATGGGTATCGGCGAGGGCTTCGAGGCTGCTGCTGCTGCCGGGGAAGAAGCATTGGTTTCAGATGATCCCGTAGGCTGATACTGCAGAGACCCGGGAGGAGAAGATGGTGGCAGTGAAACATTGGTAACGTTTGGAAGCGTATTGTCTTCAGCGTGGTCGCTCCCGCCATAGGCTTCCGGAAAAGGCGTTGCAGCAGCCCAGCTTTCAGTCGCCGCTTTCTTCTCTTCCGCAGCCTTCGTAGCGGCTGCTTGTTCAGCCGCCTCCCGCTGTCTGGCCTCCTTCTTCTCCTTCGTGAGAACGTTGATCTTAATACGTTTCATTCCATTGGTAATCTTATCCAGTTCGCCTCCATTTTCAGATGAAGGCTGAGGTGTCGCCTCTGACTTTGATTCTGTTGTTGGTTCTCGACCTTGCATGGATGTATTGTCAGAGGCGGCAACGCCTGGCGTGGTCGCAGTGGTCGCTTCGCCCGTTGCAGTTCCCGCCTTTGCCGGTGCCACTGCCTTCGCCTTTGGGACCCTGGGCACACGCGTACCGTCCTTTTGCGTTGGTCCCGCGGCCCGTGACCTGCCATTTTGACCGCTGGGAACTCGAGTGCGGACGCTTGCTGAGGTGGCGGGTCGTGGGACATGAGCACCGAAAGGTTTAAGGTCAGTACCGGTTAACTCCGGGCCTTGCGTTGCTGTTGTCATGGTGGATGCTGTGCTGAGTCTTCTACTGGCCTGCCGGTCTTGCGAAGCTTGCTTCGCAACATTGTGTGATGTGAGTTTCCCACGAGCAGTAGCCTACGATTATGTTAGATCATCAACCAGTTTCTCGGTATTTTTCTATATATGCTTACCTTCTCTGTAACGAGTGCACCGGCGACCGTCTTCCTGCGTGCCTTGTCAATATCGTCGTCTGGATCTTTGTAATTGGTAGGCTTCCGTTCGCGTAGTGACATTCGCGTAGAAGGACGAGAAGGAACGGAGGGGGCAACCTCCCCATCCTCGCTCTTAGCAGCATTACTAAGGGATTGACGCTCCTTCTTGGCCTTGGCCGCCTCAGCGTTGAGTTCCTCGTGTTTGCAGCTGTTAATCTGGCGGTTGCGTGGGATCAGAAGTCTGCTCAGCTCATAAGCAGCTGCTGTCCATGGTACATCTGGAGGTGGAGGAGTCGGCACTCTCTGTATGTTATAATTGTGTCCTCCACTGGGGGCGTTTACGCCCGATACAGTTCGACGGATCTTGGCTATCTCGGTCAACTTGGCTTCGGAAGCTTGAGTCGGGGAGCAATAAGTCGGTGGTGGAGCCTCTCTCATTCTAGGGGGTTTCACGGGTGCAGGGGTATAGGCATCAAGTTTGTCAAGCTCGGAAGCTGACCACCAGGTGGGATCATAGGGAAATCTGGGAACAACCTCGCTCAACGTGCTTCGCCGGCTGAAAGATCCGCTGACAGACGCAACCCTACTACGGCCTATGTCATTAGGAAGTCCGCCGTTGCCATCTTCGCGTTGGAATACCGGCTCGCCACCGGCCAGACCGCCCAGATGGCTTAGAACTCCCGAGTACAGAGCTCGATCACTGTAGCCACCCTCGAGCACACTAATGATGCGGCCCTCGACGCCGAGGCCTTCCTCCGCTGCCATCTTGACAACATCTCGAGTGATCCGAGCATAAAACTCGGTAGGTACGTTTACCTTGTGTCGCTGCATGCCGGCACCTTCCCACTCACTGGCGTCAAAACCGGCAGACAAGAAGATCGCAGCATTGGGCACTTGACCCGCAGCTCGCAGCCGTTCAGTCTGTAATCGGAGGAAGTTCCGGGCCTTCTCGAGCAGAATAGAATACTTGGACTGATATAAACGCCAGAAATCGACCTCTGTTTTCCACTCCTGCAGGTGGACATTCCAGATATTCTGGCCATGGGCATTGTCAATGCAAAGACTAGCGTTCTTAACTTTCTCGTCATCGCCCCATTCACATGGATATGAATTGATGTCGTGTAGGCTAAAGTACCCGATCGGGGTCTTTTTCCAAGCAGCAACATTCTTCGGAAGTCCGCGTTTGTTGTGTGCCCAGGTGATGGCCTGGGATCCATCACCATGGTGCAGGTCAAAGTCGATGATGGCAGCATGCGTTAAACCGTGAGTAAGAATTCCGTGCATTATGCCAACCTGAACATTGTTGACCCAGCAGAACCCGGATGGAAAGGAGGCGGAACAGTGGTGGCCGGGAGGGCGCACCGCGACGAATGCACGCTTCTGAGGAGCATCCGAGAAGATAATATCAACAGCCTCGCATACTGCACCCAGGGACCCTTCGAATGCATCTTGGGATTCGGAACAAAGATACAAATCGCCTTCATGGAACTTCTGTGGTGTTTCCGAATCAGGCCCACGGTTCATCTCCGGCCGCTTTAACTCGCTCCCATTCGCTGCTAACTTCGTCTCCGCCGAGTCGCACATGATCTTCAGCTCCTCCATCCACTTGGTCCCATGGACGTTGGTAACAGCGGGGGCGTCGAGGGGTAGTTTTCGTTCTGTCTTCACTATACGAAATGGGATGGAAGGAAGCGAAGTCGGGTCCAGCTGTTGGGTTATAGGGACCTTTCCCTCAGAGTGCCTCTCGCCTAGCCTCACATACGCAGCCGACACGCCCAAAACACTGGCTTGGATTCTCTCAGGACGCTCCACGATAGTATTCAGTGTGCCTTTAGAGGTACGAGGCCGGGAGAAACGGTGACCATAGCAGGCATCGTGTAAGATAATGATGGTGTCGGTAGGCCGAGACGTCGGCTCAGAATGCAGCAACTCGAGTTCCTTCTTGAAATATGCATTGGCAATCGCAGCAGCACTTGGTGCTGACTTCTCCATATAGACCGGAAAGTTGGCTGTGCTGGGTGAAGGTTTGCTAGTAGTATTGGGAGATTTCAGGTTCGTGGCGCTGGTCTTTCGTGAAGGTGCTCGGAAGGGCGTAGTCGTAGAAGCAGTGGACGAACGTAAGGAGGTTGCAGAAGTCTTCCGAAGCAGCGTCGGTGTAGCGGATCGCGAGCGCGAGCCATTGTCGCTGGAACCGGCCCTGACGGCAGGACTGTGTGGCGTGGTCCCCGTCTTGGGCGATGCTAGATAGTCAGAGTTGGTTTTCGACAGCCGAGATTTGTGTGTTTTCGCAGGGGCGTTAGCTTGGGCTGTAGAGATGGAGAGCTTGTTTAGAGACTGGATCAGTTGATTGGCACCTGCGGAAGTGTTTGCGGACGTCAAGTCAGGAGGCGGTCTGCTCCCAGGGGAAGCCATATCGACAATTGGCTACCCCCTTGACGATGCTGTGTGGAGTGTTCCTTGGTGACAAGATGGAGGGGAAGGGAGAGGAGCTTAGAAGCTTCAGGACTGTTGTATATAATTCCGATGGACGGGGGTTGATGAAGCTTCTGTGGTGGTGTTTTCGTTGCAGGGTGGGAGAACAGAGTTGTAGTTGGAAGGTTTATCGTGATATGTATCGGCGGTCATAAGTATGCAGGTTCATTTATGTGTGTTGACATTGAAGTCGGTCGAGATACTTCGTACTTTTCCATTCAAGCCTTGGTAATTAATTATGACGGCCCGCCCTGCTGCCTACCTACCGACATGCATCGATGGATAACTACGTAGATGAAGTATGCAGGCATTGTCACATGGATGTAGAGCAGGATAAGTTTATGAAGCCGATACGGAGTAGGTATGCCTTGTATATGCCGTGTATGTATATTATGTATTCTCCGAAGAGGCACTAAAACTAAGAGACCTAAAACTAATGCCACTGACATTGACCCGTGGCTGCCCGTGGACCTGCCAGCCTGCCCAAGGTGCTATCCATCCAACTGCCATCCCACCGCGAGTTGTCCCACCGCGTCGCGTCTCGCATCACAATATTTAGCTTTCATGGACCGTATGGACCTTTATCGTCCACTGATAAGAAAACAGGGTTGCCCTAGTTCCCCTAAAGGCTGTTACCTAAAGGCTAAAGCTTAAAGCAGATTGGCCAGGTTGAGCAGCGGGCATTTACTACGTAGGCATGTATGTAGGTATGTATTATTGGCTGACAGCTCCACTTCTTAATGCAAAGTCACCGGTGCGTGCCCCTCCCCCACTTCGCCCACTGCTCAGATGCTACAGTCGTCCGTTCACTGCAAGCCCTTCCCACATGTTGCTGGGTTGCCCAGACCCTGGCGGCCCGGCTCTGACGTCTTCCCGCCTAGTTGCTTCCAGGTTAACCAGTGAAGGGCGTCCCTAAAGCATTTGTCATCTGAATTTTGCCTCAAGGATCGAGGCCGACCACGGACCTGCAACATCAAACAGCCAACAACTGAATTGTCCAGGCTTAGGTATGAAGCACTATGGCATTGTATAAATCCTAAATTTAGCACTCAGACCAATACAACTTTGACACTTCAACTTTATACCAACTTATACTCCATACTCAGCACATGGCCATTGAAGCGCTGTCCACCTCTTGAGACTATTCGAAACATTCATTAGATGGGCTTTCACATGCTACAGATTGAACTTACACATTCGGACTGCTAAGCGGTGTGCCCGCCTCCCACTGTCTACGCTGACTAGATCATCACGACCAAACCCATTCGAAACGACTCGAATCCATTCTCACGTATCGTGTGATCCCATCCCACTCTACTGTCCCCCAGACAACGACGAACCGAACCAACCTACCTGCCACACCCGAGGCACAAAAACAAACCTACCTACCTACCTAAGAACGCCATGGCGCCATCCCTAGAAGAGCCCGAGCCCGTGCAGGAAGTCCTCTCGAACCCGCTCAAGGCGAAGCCCCAGCTCGTCGCCCCCGAGCCCGAGCACTGTCCCGGCCCGGAGTCCGAGAAGGCCGGCACGGCGGACTCGTGCGCGGGGTGCCCGAACCAGGCCGTGTGCGCATCGGCGCCCAAGGGCCCGGACCCCGATATCCCGGTCATCTCGGCCCGGCTAGCGGGCGTGCGCCACAAGATCCTAGTGCTGAGCGGGAAGGGTGGCGTCGGCAAGAGCACCTTCACGACCCTGCTGGCCCGCGCGCTGGCCGCCAAGACTACCACCCCCACCACTACCGATGCCGAAGGGGAGGAGGAAGAGATAGAAGGGGACGGGGAGCTGGCGTGGACCGTCGGCGTGATGGACGCCGACGTGTGCGGGCCCAGCATCCCGAAGATGATGGGCGTGGAGGCGGAGACGATCCACGTCAGCGCGGCGGGGTGGTCGCCGGTATGGGTGGCGGATAACCTGGCAGTGATGAGCATCCAGTTCATGCTGCCGGGGCGGGACGACGCGGTGATCTGGCGGGGCCCGAAGAAGAACGGGCTGCTGAAGCAGTTTCTTAAGGACGTGGAGTGGGGGGACCTGGACTTCCTGCTGGTGGACACGCCGCCGGGGACGAGCGACGAGCACCTGAGCGTCAACAGCTTCCTGCGCGAGAGCGGCATCGACGGGGCGGTGATGCTGACGACGCCGCAGGAGGTGTCGCTGCTCGACGTGCGCAAGGAGCTCGACTTCTGCCGCAAGGCCGGCATCCGCGTGCTCGGGCTCGTCGAGAACATGAGCGGCTTCGTCTGCCCCAACTGCACCCACGAGAGCCAGATCTTCCGCGCCACCACCGGCGGCGGCGCCGCCCTCGCCGCCGAGGTCGGCGTCCCCTTCCTCGGCGAGGTGCCCCTCGACCCCCGCATCGGCATGGCCTGCGACTACGGCGAGAGCTTCTTCGACCACTACCCGGACAGCCCCGCGTGCAAGGCCCTCATGAGGGTGGTGGACGGCCTGTCGAGGGAGATCGGGCTCGACTCCCACCAGCAGCAGCAGCAGCCGCCGCGGAACGACGGCTCTAATTCATAAATAACAAACAACATATGAATGAAAAGAAATGAAAAAGAAATAGAAAAAAAATCGTAAAGCCTTTTATATCAGCAGCCTATTTGGCTTTAATATACTACTTGTACTGCCTGAGCAGTCTCATATATGAAGCAGGAAGAAGCTTTCCTCGTCTGCTTGTCCAGCATTATGCATTATAGCTATGCGACAGCAATGCACACCCCCCTTTCATTCCGCGCCCAGCTTGTCCGGGATTTCCTCAAGGTCTTCCGCACTCTCCAGGTCGAATACCCGCCCGACCTCGGCCGTGTTCCGCATCAGCTCCTTAGCGCCCGCGTACATCATACGGGACTGGGCATTGCTCGTCGTGGGGAGGTAGTAGAGTAGTACGTATGGAACGGATAGTCGACCGTCGCCCTATCGTTTTGCACATTTGAGATATTAGCCCAGTTTACATCGGTTGGAGCCTCTTTATGCATTTCCGACTTTAGCTTCATCGAGCCTCTATTCTTTTTTGGTATACTAGGTAGGCAAGAAACGGGTCTGGGGGGCCGAGCGTGACACCTACAAGTGTTAGGGGATAGCTGAGCAGGATGTACCGAGGCGAGTTGTCTGGCAGATCGTCGGCGAGCTCTTCGAGCGAGTTGTAAACGACCTTGTCGTCATCCTGCTTGATCTCGTATGTCTTCTTATCTATGTAATCTGTCATGTAGTATCACGAAACGGTCAGCCATTCCAGTTTGGAGAAACAGAAAGGGGAGAGCGGGAGGAAAAGGAGAAAGGGAGAAAGGGAGAGGAGACGTACATACAGATAACGGCCTGGGGTCCGCTGGCGCGCGACGTCCCCAACCGGAACTTGCGCAGATGGGCTTTGGTCTCCTGCGAGAAGGTGTAGAGTCGTGCTTCGGAGGTCTGGTTGTTGTTTCACGCGGTTAGCCCTCTTCGGCTTCGAGCTTGAGGGGATCCTGGAACGATGCCCAGGAGCGAGCGGGGCCAAAACTCCCACTCCTACTCTCACTTCCACATCCACTACGGAAGCAAGCAGCGACGCAACGCACCATGTTGTTTAGATCAGGTAGTACTCGACTATGTCTCAACGTAACCTGCCTATTTTCAAAACAAGTGCTCGGTTAGTAAGTCAGTCGAAATCCGTATGGTGCAGACGTGTTTAAAGAAGATCGGTTCCAAGAAGTATTGCCAGCACTTACGTAGGTCCATAGCTGAGGGCCTAATGTAGGTAGGTCAGTACTAGGTAAAAGGTGGTGCTATGTGGTGCTATATACCCCACCATTGTATGTATTATACCTTACCTGCTTACCTGTACTGTATAACATCACGAACGGAGTGGAAGGCCTAGCAGCTAGGTACAGTAATGACGACACCCCCACCCAACGTAGCGGCGTCGGACCGGGGCATTCTCACCCCACACTTCGGGGTTCTTCAGCTACCACTGATATACTACGTAGTACTAAGTGAATACCGACCTACCTATAGGATCTGAGCTCCTGATCATACCATCATTAACACTCGAATAACCCCCTTGACATCCAGGCCGGGGCGTCTACACCATATAGAAAGCCTCAGTCCTCCGTACCAACTACGGGTTGACAAAACTGAAAGGGAGGGAGATTCCGGGTCTCATTCAGTCTAGACGACTCTTGCGTACTTACATACTTATCCACCTCCGATTCTGGTCTTTTTTCGACTTGTTATAGCTTTACTTTCCAACATTCCAAATAAACGGCAATACCTATACAAAACAGGCCGTTGCTTACTACTTCATGTTCTCGCGGCTTTCACAGGTTGCACGCCATCTCTCGAGACCACGTCCGAACTTCGGTCACATATCTGCCGCTGCCGGAGGGCCGAGCAGTCTAACGTCAAGGATCATGGCTTCGGCTGATGAATGTAACACGAGGACTCTTCATACGGCGGCATGTCTCATTATAGGAGACGAAGTGCTGGGGGGAAAGGTTCGGGTCTTCCGCAGTTCCTCAAAAGGGATTGTAGCTATGTATGCCTTCTACTGACGCGTTTCCAGACAGTTGATGTACGAAACACTCACACTGGGATTCTGAGCTAAGCTCGTTGAACTCGGGAGAAGAGAGCTGATATATAACTATCTTGCGTATACGATAGACGAACTCGGCTTACATGGCCAAGTGGTGTTTCTCCCTCGGCATAGTACGTTTGGCGAATCTACAGTAACAACTTGGTCATCGTTACGGGAACTCATAGGCTGTGCAATAGAACCTGAAGCGGATCGAAGTCATTGAAGATGACGAGGACGAAATCATAGAAGCTGTGCGAAGAATGAGTGACCGTTACGATCTAGTCGTGACGAGGTATTACCAAGCCCATACACTACCAATTGGAATCCTTTCTCTCTGAGAGTGAGAATCTCACCCTTAGAGAGACTCGCCGAATCAACCACCAGCTCTAAGCGGCAAACAGAAGCTAACAAGCAAGGTAGTGGCGGAATAGGACCGACGTAAGCAGTCCCTACCGGGTGATACAAAACAGACATCGCCTGCCCGTCATTGCCCGTTGCCCATTGCCCATTGCCCATTGCACAGTCCATATGAGATGTACCCCCTTTCGCAGTCTCACCTAAAGGCTAATTTTACAAATCGGCCCGAAACAACAGACACGACGACATCACGTACCAATCGATCGCCAAGGCCTTCGGCCTGCAGCTGAAGCTGCACGCGGAGGCCTTCGAGCGCATGAAGCGGCTCAGCAAGAACCGGCCGCAGCAGCCGGCCGACTTCAGCTGGGACGTCGAGTCGCCGACCCGGACGGCGCGCATGCGCATGGTCGAGCTGCCGACCGACGAGTCCCGTGACCTCGCCGCCCAGGCCGTCTTCGTCCGCGACGACCTCTGGGTCCCCATCGCCGTCGTCAACGGTAACGTCCACATCCTGCCGGGCGTGCCGAGCATATGTGAGTTTCACCCCTTTTCCCTTCCCCCCTTTCCCCTTTCCCCTACTAGCACCACCCCCCCGCCGACATTATCAAATCGCACGGCCTTCCGGCCCCCTTCCCCCCCATCCTTCCCTCTTTCTCCCCAACAAGCGGCGCATAAAGCTGAAATGCTAAACTAACCCCCCTCCCTTTAAAAAAGTCGAGACGCTCCTCGAGGGCCTCAAGCCGCGGATCGCGCACCGGCTCGCGGACCCGTCGGGCGCGGGGATCCACCGGATCATCGTGTCGACGCGGCGGCCCGAGAGCGCCGTGGCTTCGTACCTGGCGGAGCTGGCGGCGCGCGTGGCGCCGCGCGGCGTCAAGGTCGGCTCCTACCCGCGCTGGGGCAAGAAAAGCAACTCCGTCACCCTCGTCGGCCGCGACCTCGCTTACCTCGAGGAGATCCTGCCCGAGGTCCTTGCCGGCGTCGAGGGAAGGCGCGTTGCGGTTGAGGGCGAGGACGATAGTGAGGAGGAGGGTGGAAAGGAGGAAGGGGGAAAGGGGGAGGCGAAAGTGGAGGGGTAGGGTACCTAGGCTTGGATAGGTTGGTTGGGTGAGGAGATGAGGTGAGGGCTGTTGGTGATGGAATGGCATGCTTGCCTGCACTTGCATGCAGTGGAAGGAAGGAAGGAACCAAGGAACGAAGATGTGACAAGACATGATTGGGCCTGTAAGCGAGCCGTGACAACGAGGGAGGGTTGGGGGGGTGGAGGATAGACGTTGGGGTCAGGTACGCAGGTATTCTCTTGGGATACCTACCTACGTATCCAACCACCAATCCTGTTGCAGATACCTTAGGCAGTTACTGGTATTCTGAATCCTAGGGGGTCGGTTTTCTACACCAGCAAACTCGAACCGACTCGAACCAACGGAGAAGGTGGTACCCGGGGCTTCCGGGCCAGGGTAACATTCGCAGTTCGTCGGCCCGTCCGCATTGCTGCGGCGGGGCGGGGGCTTCTCTTATCACTTCAGTACTTATCCCCCGAATCCCGCTTTGCCGTCGAACGTGTGGTTGGGCGGGCTCTCGTCTTAACGTGTAGAAAGGAATGCAGCGAGTGTCGTATTGTCATGCACATGGTATTTACCTAGTTACTTGACGACCGCCTTGTGGATACTATGGACAATGGATCAATCAATTGACTGTGTCTACTATCTATATCGTCCCGAGTGGTGGTAGTCCTTTACTCGTATAGTCTTCTTGTCTTAGTACAATACATAGCAGTGGTATCGATGAGTATCTATCTACACCAACAAGTTGGAAATTGCTCAGTCTCGATGTCTACATACTTCGTTCGTACTTCGTATACTCTATCATACCTACCTATCGACATCCACGGCCGCCGGCACGGCTGTGGCGCCCCGTGCCCGAGACACTTAAGGAACTCGGTCCGCATCCTCGTCCCCACTCAGCCGCTCGACAAGGCAGCGTGCGGCGTTGCCTTCTCTCCCTCGCACATACACAGTTACAATTTTTGGGGGGCTTGCGCCTAGTTAGTCGCTACAGAGCTTCGTAATCGTAAGGGGAGGAGGGGAGGGGAGAGGAGAGGAGACGTGTCGAGAAAACCGAACATCTCGTCGGTCCACATTGGGCGTTGGTACATACATATGTAACTACGAATAGTTACCTAATGCATACTACCTTATATAAGGAGAACCAGACAGAAAAGCAAATCTCGTCACTTCTACTTCTTGTTCTCGGCACGCCGCTCGGCGCTGCTTTTTCTTCACGTGGCGGGGTGTGGTTCGCAGTAGAAATAGGAATTGACGTGTATAAATCCGTCTATCCTCTCCCCTGTTTTATTTATGTACCCTTTCCTCGGTACTCTCCGTAGTGAACTCTAGCTTGTTCATGCGGCTGGGTAGGGGGAAATGAGGCGGTGGAGCCGAATGCGTTGGAAGTTTTCGAGAAGGAATCAATAAAACAAACAAAGAAACCAGAAGAGAGGCAGCATAGATGACGAAACGAAAACCGACCGGAAATAAAACCCTAGGAATTAACTGACGGCCTCTTGGATGATCGAGCGCCCTGTCCCTAGTTGGTTAATGTTATCTTCGGCCTTGTTATCGACATTTGTTATCTCGGGGTTTTCCTCTTTCGCAAACGGCGGTCGTCCGTGCTGGGCTAGCTGGCCGGGACAGAATGGATATCATCTCGGGCCACGCCTACCTAGCCCAGCTCACTAGCATGACCGTTTCCTTCCCTGATCCCTGGCATGGGCGGCATGGGCGAGATTTGGTTGAATTTGTGCAACGTGCAGACAGACAGCAGTGCAGACAGCGGGTAGACAGACAGACCGCTGCTGTTGTGATGTGTGTATAAGTTACATATTTTTCCTGCCCTCTTGCCAGCCACCTATGACTTGTCTAGGCTAGTGGATGACCGAATTTACGGTGAACAGCACGCGCCAGGATCCACCCCGAGATATGGGATTGCGATTGTGCATTTTCATGACGCTATGCGATGTGGTTGTACAGACAGGATGCGGCTCAAGTACAGTGAGGTGCAGTAACAGGTGTCATTGGTTCGGAGCTAGCGAAAGTGCTAACAACCCGTCATTCACTCACCAATAATGTATGTTGTTACAGGCAGCTAGGTTTTGGAGGTTATCAGTTGGAACCTTGATGTTACTTTGGAAGGCGACCTGCCTATGATGTATCTCTATAGGTACTGTATATCCAGCTGCCGGCGGAGAGCAGCATGACATGCCGTATCCAGAGTTGCCGCTGTGTCTAGTCTGGCGTTGTCTCGAAGGCGGACGAGAACACATGCGCCATGCTACGGCGGCATGTCTGGGTCTTTGAAGGTGCTTAGTTGCATCGAGGTCCGCCGGCCGGCTGTTTTATATCCGCTCTAACCAAAGGTTGATAACGTCCCCGAGACATCTCGAATACCAAGACACGTCGTCCGATCTAGAGAATCGGACGGCTCTGCGAGGTCACCGTGGCTTGCTGCACGCAGCCTAAGTCGAGGCGGCTACCAGCTCGGGCATGAGGGTCGGGTCGGTTTAAGCTTGTTTGTGTCCAACGTGCGTGTCTTCCAGGTCTTGCAGGCCATTATGCAGATGGCAGTTCCATTGGCTCGTTTGCTGTAGCTGCAGCTGCAGCATCGGAAGGTTCTAGATATGCTGAGTGAGAGGCGTGCAGCGGAGAGAAATATTGCTTTTGACACAAGATTGGGGGCATGGTGTCTTCTGCCATCTGGGGGTTTTGTCCGGGTAGGAATTCGAACGGCGTTGCACTCTGAACAAGACCAAGTCAATACTGTACCTAGTAAGCACGACGTCACTCTGCCGGAGGCCATGCGAGGCGCACCAGAGTTTCTCAGCCAGCCGCAGCCCTCTTGCTTATACCTGTGAGCCTGAGATCTAGCAGGCAGGTATTATATCCGTATGCAGGTCACCCCCGGTCCGCTCCCCCGTGTCTCATGGGGCAGCCTTGCGGTCGAAAACAAGCAAGCTGCGTTTGGGGCGTGTATGATGGCGCACGGAGGGGAAAGGCAGGTAAGAGTTCTCCCGTCTCTGCGGGCGAGATGGCATATCTTAAGTATGTAGCTTGGCGGGATATCCGAATGGGAGCAACGGGATGAGCCAATAAAATCTGACGCCGTTACCGTGGAGGTGGTGAGAGCAGAGCCTGGGTAAGTAATGAAAATGAAAGCCCTAGCTGATGAGCAGATCACATCTTTTCTTTTCCTTCCCTCGCCTGGTCGTCCCCATTCCCATCTCTACTTTCACATCTGCTGAGTATGCGAGTAATCAATCACTATTGATAAGTTAACTGCGTCACACCGACACCTAGGAAAGGGATACGAAGTATAGGGTGCCATCTGTGTGATCATTGGAAGGTACAGAGATAAGAAGCCTTGACTCCCTGGGTACCTAGCTCCATGTATTGCACTGCAACTACAGTGCCTACCTACATTATGTCATTGGTAACGGTCCCCTGTGATGGTCGCGTATAGCGCATGATAGAGCTTGAGCTCGTAGGGCTTTTGGGTATGTGCTGAGTATCTGGCTGTCTGGGTATGCGCTCGGCTATTACAAACTGGAGTTAGCCGACAACAGAGTGAGCCTATTTATTAGTCTAGCACTTACACTATTTAGCACATACATGTATAGTATATACTCTAGCGTGTCAGCCTGTAAAACGAAACAAAACATGGAGCACTGGGAGGAGGCAGTGGAGGACGGGTGGTTCATGGGGGCTGCTGTAAGCCTGTATGGGAGTTCCAGAAAAAGCAGCCCACCTGCAGTAGTGGTCTTCTTGTTTTATCCCACTTTACCGCATGCAGCTGTAGCCAATTCAAATGGAAATTGGCTAAGCTCGCTGAGGTAGAAGCGCGCCGCCAAAATGGCCGATTGAGGTGCTTACCATACTGCCATAGTACAATACCTGCCTCCCAGTCCCCGTACCTGCAAGTATAATACCCAGTATGTATGTGCAATACACATCATCGTATTCAAGATTATATGGCAGCTCTACATAGGTAGGTAGGTATCTGAGGGCATGCGGTCTCACTCCACCTCGATTGCCATCATTGTAAGTGCCATACAGACACTTACTTAATATAT
This sequence comes from Diatrype stigma, assembly GCA_022225965.2. Classification (NCBI taxonomy): domain Eukaryota; kingdom Fungi; phylum Ascomycota; class Sordariomycetes; order Xylariales; family Diatrypaceae; genus Diatrype; species Diatrype stigma. Next base: position 119,469 of record JAKJXP020000112.1, on the reverse strand, counting down.
ATAAGAAGCATCTAACTATATGAGTGTGCGTCATAGTATTCCATAACCCTACCTCATCTTAAGTTTCGACTACCAAATATCCGAAATGGGCTCACTATCCCTGTGCTAAAGTTGATCAACTTTACGCACTACTGGTATCGTAATCATCAGTCCACTCCAGCTAATTATCGAGAAGTTTATGCGCGAGTGTATGCGCTAAATATGTATGTAGGTACATCCATCCATACGCGCGCATCCATACTTCGTACTTCACCTGATCTCATACTCTTGCCCTCCTTCCTTTCTCAACCACAGGGAGAAGAACTGGCAGACCATCGATAGTAAACTGCATCATTCCTACAGGCAACTGGGATTTTGGGTATACACGTACGTATGTATATCTAGCCTATCAGACATGGAGCAGCACCACACTCGTAGCCGCCCATTACCACCATGCCCCCAGTACCTACTTAGTAGGCATATAAGGCAGCCACTCTTATCGTATGTTTCATTAAGCTGCTGTTGTACCTCTCTTTCTCATCTCAAACAACCTGTTGCGGACTGAATCGATTGCCCAATTACACAGCCAGGTGCTTAGAATATCGAGCTGAAAGTTGTGACAATGTGACCGGATTGGGTCAATTCCATCACTCCACTGTAATACTGCAATGTAGGTACCGACGTATCGCTCTTGGTCCAGGGATTTCTCCAAGCCTTCCCCAGTTTTCTTCCCTCTGTTCGTTCATGTATGCGCTCCATTCCCTTGTCGCAATGGAATTCCTCTGGCTGACTGTCTGCAGGTGACGAATAACGATCTTGGAACTCCATGTCTCCATCACTCAGTACTTACATAGCAGTACTACACCCTAGCTGCTTGTAGCCCTCACGATACATGTAGCGTGTGGTATGAATTCAGTTCAAGTGAGTGCTGGCCTGGGACGAGAAAGAAAATAGAAGAATTGCTTGAGAATTACATACCGGTTTCCTTTACCACACGGCATTACCGTGTCTATTTATCTGAGTATGCTACATATATGTACTAGTTGCCTAAGTACTCATATTACAGACACCTACCTAACCTTACATGTAGGTACATGTAGGGATGTAGGTAAAACCGGGCCATGGAGTAGGTATACCCATACAATACCTGCATACATACCATGTATGTAGATACATGTACGCATGTATGAAGATGCGACTAGGTACCTCCATCTATATTCATGAACCCAGTTTGGTTGAAATCATGACTAGGTACCAAGACTACACCTCCCAATGATAAAGTCACGTTGTAATATGCATGTGTAGTAGCTGGAGTGTTTTATTCATGTCCAAATTCATACCGAAACATGGCAGCGTAGAAGGTCACCTAGGTACTAGGTACGAGGTACTAAGCCCAGCGTTTAGTACAGCCCCGACCTCCTATGGCTGGGAACCAGAGCCTGTCGCTGCTAGTTGCGAAGTACAAGTCACAAGTAGGAGATCGCAATAGCTCTCCACAATTACCTTGACATTAGCAGCTTGAATACCTGGGGCTTATCCGCCGAACTAAGCATGTATGTACCTAGTAGCCAGGGGTTCTGTCAACTGTCTGTCAACCTCCAAGTAAGTTCCTGCCCGGTGCTCTTCAAGGCTCGCTTTTGCCCGACCTTAACGCTTTTTGACCTTGCCGGTACAATACATACCGCACCGTACCTACCTCCTACCTACCTGCCTACATACCTACAACAACCTAAGAACCTAACACAACCTGCTAACCCAAACCAAACCAACCCAATTCTTCTGGTCGGGCCATCCGTAATTGCTCTGGAACATAAACACAACTCCCTCAGTCGTCTTCATCACAAATCCGCCATCACCATTGTCTGACCTGAAGAACAACAGCCTGCGACCTACAACCTGCAGTAACCTGCAAACCTGCAACCTAGACCTAGACCTGCAACCGCTTCCTTCTTTAGCGCCCTTTTTTTCATTTCGACGACTGACAGCAGATACACCCCGACCTTTCTCTCGAGTCCACGCCATCGGGATCACGTCGCTGCCGGTTCCCATCGCTGTTACTCGCTTTGTCCATCCATTCAACGTTCTGATCGTGTTGAAAGGAGCGTCCACTCCATCACATACACACAATGGCATCGAAAGTACGTCTGCTCATCATTGCCGGCTCCTGGTCCCTGCGTTGCTCGAGAGCCGCCTCCTGTCTTCTTCGGTCTTCCTGTGCACCTGCTCACAATCGCGTCCTCTAGTTCCTGAGAGAATACAAATTGGTGGTTGTCGGTGGTGGTGGTGTCGGTAAATCTTGCTTGACCATCCAATTAATCCAGAGCCATTTCGTCGACGAGTATGATCCCACAATTGAAGGTGAGTGCTACCATGCATTGTTATCGTGTCGCTATCTTTCTTCCAGCCTTCGGGGTAGCTTACCATCTGTTGGTTCGTAGACTCGTACCGCAAGCAGTGCATGATCGATGATGAAGTCGCCCTTCTTGATGTCCTCGATACGGCTGGCCAGGAAGAATACTCGGCTATGCGCGAACAATACATGCGTACGGGCGAAGGATTTCTCCTGGTTTATTCGATCACGTCGCGACAGAGTTTTGAGGAAATCACCACATTCCAGCAACAGATTCTGCGGGTGAAGGACAAGGACTATTTCCCGATGGTCATGGTGGGCAACAAGTGCGATCTGGAGAACGAGCGAGAGGTCCCGAAGAGCGGTACGTATCTACGGCGCAGGCAAAGAGATGCAAGTGGATGTCACTTCAACGGTATTTGGTATTCTGACATGAGCAACAGAGGGCGAGGCGCTTGCCAAGACATTTGGCTGCAAGTTCATCGAGACGTCGGCCAAGTCCCGCATCAACGTGGACAAGGCCTTTTACGATGTTGTACGGGAGATTCGGCGCTTCAACCGGGAGATGCAAGGTTACTCAACAGGCAGCGGGGGAAATGGCGGTGCCGCACCCGCGGGCAAGATGCAGGTTGAGGACGGCGAGGCGGATGCGGGCTGCTGCGCTAAATGCGTCATTCTATAATCTCGTATTGTGTCCTCCCCCGCGCTGGGGAGGGGTTTTTATCTCGACTTCGCATATCACGCACGCACGGGCGATAGGGTAGGGGGTCTCGGGTTTTGCGCCGCTTGGAACACGGATACCGAAACGCTCGAGATGGGTTTACGGCTTGAGGACGAGATGTCCTTGACGGAACGAACAACCTTGTGGCAGACTGTTCGAGTTGGTTGGACGCCTCTTTTTTCATGAGCGAACGACCTCGGCATTGAAAAGGAAGATATACGAAGGGCAGAGTGAGGAGGCACTCTAGAAGGAGATTCACGAAGACAACACTGTCTAAGGCGGCCTTTTTCTCATCGGATCTTGTTTTGACCTACACGGTAATTCGCCGGGTCCTGGTGTCTGAGGGGGGGAAGCAGGCTGGCCGAATCATCTGGACCATTATTGACTTATCAGCTGGCCATTTCCATATACTTGTAATGTTTTCAATTTGTTCTTTCTTTATTCCCCAGTCCTAGATGCAGTTGTGGTTCCCCGAGTTATCCAAACCTCTCCATTGGCAGACACCAGCTTCAATGGATGGCCCCTGATCCCTCCCACGCCGAGGTGTAATGGTGCGTAAGCTCGTGAGATCGGTCTCGTCAAGATCATGCGTAGGACACTGTGTCTTGAGCCAACCAGATAAACTTGAGATACACAATACAAATCGAGAACGTCAACATGAAATCCGTTGAGTATGAAATTGCGACTGACCTGTTGGTGACGATGAAGGGAGGGTGGTATGACTGATACAACAGCGGTCATCCTCAAAGAAACTGATCCGACCCATAGCGAGGTGAAATGGTAGGTTACTGAAAGAAGTTTTGACACGTTAAAGTTGCTATGGAGAAGGCCGAAGGAATCTCTTTCAACGAGAAGTCAAAGCCAGTTCATACAAAGAAGAACAGGCACGTTGATAACCAAAGTATGAGAACGAACGCCAGACAGGACTAAAGAAAACAACTCCCTCGTCTACGGCTGAACAATGTTGCTTGTATCATAGCGGACCAAAGCTCGTGGCTCGCTGCACTGGAGCAGTATATAGGAGGCCATCGAGAGCCGCCAAAATATGCCTTCTGTCCAGCAGAACACACATTCGCGAATATCTCGGCATACACCTAGGATATTCACCCACTCGACATAACCACAATATCCACATTTTCCCACACAAGTTGACTAAATCAGTCCGAGGTAAGTCAACATGGCGCAGATCCCCCCTGACAGTAGCCTCCGCGGCGCTAACGGCTTTGTGATGGAACAGTTCATCCCGGGATCGCTCACATACAGCGCCAGGGCGACCTACCAGTACTTCTACGGGCCCAACTCGGCGCCGCACCGCCGAGCGGACCTGAACGGATGGATCTTCACCTTCCGCGGCGCCGGAGCCCTCACCTCGGGCCGTTGTGAACGATGCGTTGTCTTGGGCGCTGCGTGCACATTCACCAACGCCGATCTCTGCGATACGTGCCGCATAACCGGCTTCACCGGCGCCTGCAGGGTCCCCCAAACCCCGAGGGTAGACTCGCCGGACCCAGGGGCTGCCTCTGCCTCCCAGTCTGTGGGGGCCCAAGGCTCCGCCGTCCCGCCCCCCCCTAATCCCGACCCCTCGAACACCGGAGCCGCCTCCTCTTCTGCCGCTGCCGCTACCGCGCCTGAAGAGCCGTCGAACGACAAGGGCAAGGGCAAGGCCATCGCGCCATCCCAGCCCGAGAGGACCCGCTGCAACATGTGCCAGCAGACGAACACCGCGAACTGCGATGCGGACCCTTTGCGGGACCGGGGCTGCGTCTCGTGCAAGCACCTGGACGAGAAATGCACGTGGGGCCTCAAGGTCCTCGCCCCGGTCCCGGACGGCTTGATCCGCCCGCTCGCGTGCGACGAGTGCGCGAACAGCGAGGCCCGGGTCATGGTCGCCTGCTCCTGGAGACGGATGGGCAGCGACTACCACTACGCCTGCAGGCAGTGCACCGCAGCCGGCAACGACTGCACCCACAACGGCGTGAAGTGCGTCGAGCTGTGGGATAAGCGCCGCACGCACATGCACCTGACGCAGCACCTGCCCGCCTCCGATTTCATGCGGCCGGGGCACCAGCGGGAGCAGAGCGCCAGACCAGAGTGGCAGTGGGCTCCGGCTGCTGGCCAGGCCGGCACCAGCTCCGGCGTGGAACTTCGAAGCCCCACTCCGCCGGGGTTCCGTCCCGGCGGCGCCAGTTCCCAGGCAAATAATGCTCCCCCGCCCAGAAATACGCGCAAGCCCAGAGGCTCAGCCGGACCCAGCAATACAGCCGGGCCCAGCAATACAGCCGGGCCCAGCAATACAGCCGGGCCCAGCAATACAGCCGGGCCCAGCAATACAGCCGGACCCAGCAATGTGTCGGTGCCGGCTCCTCACCACACGATCGTCCACGCCGACCCAGACTCGAATCCATCTTTCAACGCCTATTCGAGTGCATCTGTCGACCCTAACTCGGGTTCATCTTTGGGCCCTAACTCTAATCTCGGCGATGGCTCAGACCCAGCTGACATCGGGCCCCGGCCGGGATTCGTTACGCATATAGACCCGCGCCGGCGCTACGGCGTTAGGAGACCTCTCGACCCGCATAGCACAGTCCGACCGTTCTCCTACCGGTCGCCGGCCTGCATGATGTGCTACAACAGGCTGACAATGCGCAATAAGTGCAACATGGTCGGAGAACACCTGCGGACCGGAGAAAGACGCGGTTGCCGCGAATGTAACGCCTGGGGTGTCGTGTGCAGTGTCAGGGTGTACGCCAGATCGGGTTTTGTCCACGAGCCGCTGCCACCACATCCGAATCGGGCTGTCGTTGATGGTGTGTCCCTAGACCGAAACATACAGAAGTGCGTTCCTTGCACCGATCACAACCGACCATGTGACCGAAAGGAACCGTGCGACAGTTGTGTGGCCGTCAACGAACAATGCGTGCATAGGTTCACCAGAACCGAAGGCAGGTTCCGTCGCGGGGTCAGCGGTGATGGCATGGCGACTTACTATGTCAGCAACGGCTTCGGGCCGGGCGGCGTCAACGATCCTCCCGTCGTCAATAGGCTGCTCTATGAAATTCCGGAAGACATCGACCAGCAATATCTCAAGTGGGTTCTGGCCCAACAGCCTGAGTTGCTCGTCGACTTGGGGATGCGGCCGGAGGCAGTGGCGAACGCAGGCCAATCCGCTTCCGCCTCTGCTTCCGCTTCCGCTCCTACCTCCGGTGGCACCTCCGGCGCTACCTCCGGCGCTACTGCCGTTCCGAACTCTGGCTCTTCAGGCCCCAATAGTTCCTCCACTTCCGCCGGCGGCGCGGCCGGCTTGAGAGTGGTCATCACAGACCATTTCGACCGCGAGGAGGTCACCGCACGGAGCATTGGGGACCAGGTCGCCCTCGCCCACCTAGCTGCCTACCGCGAGGCCTTTTCCATCGCGGAGCAGCTCGAAGCCCGCGGCATTTACTTTGGGCAGCCAGGCATGTACGTCCAGCTGTACGCTGATGTCTCGGCCGGATTGCCGATTCACCAGTCGGCGTGCGTCGACCTCCTCAGGCGGACCCTTCAGAACAACGTGGTGCAAGTCAACCAGGCCTACGTCGACGGCGCCTCCCGCATGCACGGCGCTCAGGGCGTCCGCGACAACGCTATCCCGATTGCAGCGCCGCCCGACATGGACATGAACATGCTCCAGCTGCTCAACCCGGGGATCCAGCCCATCCGGGACGTCATCCTGCACGAGGGCTTCGCCCGGCCGTTCTCGCCGGGGCCGTCGCACCCCGTCTACGACCTCAACACCAGCCTCAACACGCGCGACGCCCAGGTCCACGACAACTCGCATACCTACCCGCCCGGCCACCCGGAGTGGATCGACATGACCAAGGTGGTCGCGCAGCCCGCGCACCCTTGCCCGGACGCGAAGCCGCAGCTCGCCGACATCGTGTACGACCCCGCGGCCCTGGCGCCGGTCGACTACTTCGGCTGGTTCTCGTGCGTGGAGATCAAGAACGGGCAGGTCTGCTACGACGTCGCCAACTTCAAGTGCGAGAGCAAGTGGCACACCTCGGTCAAGGACCTCGGGTCCCTGAACGAGGGCATCTGCAACACCTGCAACGAGGCCAGCAAGAACCGGCTGTACAACGTCTGGGCCCAGCACGCCAAGAGCCTGCGCGCGTACGTCTGCCACTCCTGCCTCCCCAAGGCCCTGGACCCGCACACCTACCACCACTCCGGGTACCGGGTCTTCGGCATCAACAACGAGGCCGCGCAGTCGATCGGCGCCGACGCCACGCTGACGCTGACGGGCCTGCAGGACCCGCTCGACCCGCTCGGCAGCGGGCCGGACACCATCTCGAAGGGCGGCTTCACCGAGCCCCTGGCCCAGCCCATCACGGGGTGCGGGTGCGGGGCCAAGCTGTTCAGCCGCATGATCTGCACGCCGCACCGCACGCAGCACATCATCGACATGGAGGCCGCCGCCCGGCGCATGCGCGAGTACATCGTCTCCTGCCACGGGAAGATGGTGTGCCCCCTGTGCCGCACCAACGCCGGCACCGACGCCTACAACCACCAGTGGGCGAACTCGCCCGAGGGCATGATCCCCGCGTGGGCGTGTCTGGCATGCCACTCGTTCGTCATCGGCCCCCACAGCAACTCCAGCGCCACCGTCGACAACCCCATCCCCGGCGCCGATTGGATATTCTCGGTCCCCGCGGCGGCCCCATAGCGGGCCGGCGGACACGCCCATGGCGCTTGAATGAGCGCAACGCCCTTTCCGGCTATTAGGTAGCGGCTGAGAGCTCGGGCTTTCCTCCAAACCCGGCGAGGTGAGTCTCCCCGTCCCTATGGTATTTCCACTTGCTTGTTCTCGTAGCTACTAGTTCCCCGAGAAGGTAAGACATAAAGCAGTAAGTACCTGTAGTAGTGAAGAGTCCCTTCAGACAAACTATAGTAGATGAATGTCATTATGGAATATATTATAATTTGTGCTTGATTTATGTCCTTCGTTATTCCCTGACACACTCGTAAATGCTGTCCTAGTTTTCGTATAAATTTAAATAACGTGTACAGAATGTGTTAGTAGTATGATATATCCAGTCTACAGGCAAACTCCTCCAAGTGATTCGTATGATAATTAGTGAATGATTAAAGTTTGACTTTTGCCATCGTCCCCCCAGCAAGAGTGACACAGCAACATAAGGTCATTGACCCACGGGTATGATTACTTCAGCAGCCAATGCAGTACCACTAAGCCAGCTGCCCTACCTAGTAGAAATGCCAAGTTAATCAAGTTGCCCTTGATCGAGCATCCCAAGACCTCTTCGCGTAGTAGAACGCTATCCCGATGACCCACAGGACGATCAGGACAACAGCGGTACCGGGCGCGAAGATGGCGCCCCGGACGACGACGAACCCGCTCACCACCGCGAACAGCGCCGGGATGCCGATGAACGGCTTGTAGGGCCTCCGCAGGCCCGGCTCGCGGAAGCGGAGCGCGACGGCCCCGACCACCGTCAGGAACAGGAACGAGTACTCGCCCAGCCCGTTGAACGTGAGCAGGGCGCGGAAGCTCCCGAACAGGATGTAGAAGATGCAGAGCACCGTCGAGAGCATGAGCGCGTTTATGGGGGCGTCTGAGCCCTCGGCGGCGGCGGCGGCGGTATCTTCCCCGTCTGTCGCTGGCGCTGCTGCTGCTGGCACTGGCGAGGGCTTGACGCCCACGCGGCCCACGACGGCGAAAATGCTGGGAAACCAGTTCCGGTTCGCGGCCGCGACCGCCATGCGACCTGCCACGAAGGAGTTGCCCAGCAGGGACCCCGCCACCACGAGGCAAATCAGAATGGCGGCGAAAATGCCGAAGCCCCTGCCGAGAAGACGGGTGATGGCCGTCTTGTTGAGCAGCGAGTTAGTTACCTACACATACCAAGCCACGACGCGAAGGGGTAGGTAGCGGGACTTACCACGGCCACGCTGTCCGTCGTGGACACGACATCCCACGGAAGTAAGACGTAATAAGCTGCGTTGGTGGCAATGAAAGAGAGCACGATGGTGGGCACCGCGGTATTAATGGCAAGTGGGAGTTGGCGAGCCGGAGCGGATAGCTCGGCGGATATGTAGATGGCCTTGTTAGCACGGAGAGTTAGCAACGATGACACCAATTTATTCTAGTGCTCCCACGAGAATAGAATTCATTCCTCACCTTGTCCCAGCCCGAGTAGGCCCACAGCGCGCCGTAGAGAGCGGTGGAGTAGTAGCCCAGCATCTCCCAGTCGCTCAAGCCCTCCCACCCGGGCTTGCTGCCGCCGAACCAGGGCTTCTCGAACCAGTCGCGGCCGCCGATATCATCGCGCGCGGGGTCCACAGCCTGAATGATGGCGACGACGAGGCCGGCGGCGACGACGAGCGCGATGCTGGCGAACTTGGTGACGACGAAGAAGTTGTTGAGGCGCGTGCTGGCGCGGGTGCTGACGGAGTTGGCGACGGCGGCGAGGACGACGACGGCGGCGGACAGCAGCTTGTGACTCGCGCGCCCGGCCTGGTCGGTGACGCCCGCGGCCGAGTACAGGCTCTCGACGAAGACGATGCCCAGGATGGCGAGCGTGGCCGGCATCACGGCCACGATCCAGGTCCAGGCCGCCAGGAACCCGGCCAGGTCGCCGTACACGTACCGCAGGTAGGGCTGGACGCCGCCCTCGCCGGGGATGGCCGTGCCCAGCTCGGCCATGGCGCTGGCGCCCGTCCAGGCCAGCAGGCCGCCCACCAGCCAGACCAGCAGCGCCGCCCCGGGAGACGCCACGTTCGTGTCGATCGACCCCGGCGACGTGAAGATGCCGCTGCCCACCACGATGCTCACCACGATGGCGAAGGCGTCCAGCGTGCCCAGGTTCCGCTTGAACGTCCCGCCGCCGCCCCCGTCGTTGCCACCATCGCGAGGGGCGGGTAGTGCCGGGCGGCTTCCCGCGTCTTCTTCCTCGTTGGTGGCTAGCAAAGGTCTCGTGACGCCACCATCGTCAAAGTCGCTCTGAGACGCCATGTTTTGGGTCTTTCTTGCTCTTTACCTACACGCGTTATGTCACCTTTCCACCAACCCTATCTTTATTCTTTTCCTTGGAAGTCTTTGTTGAGGACAAAGAAAGTCGGTGATCAACGGAATCACGCAATTCGGGTTCGGACTTCTAGTTCCCATGCTGCTGCAATGCCTAAATGGGTAATTCGAAGGTTGGTCAGCCACTGCCCAGCCTCACTAATATGTGGTGGGTGGCTGTGTAAGCCTGTGAGCTTGTTGTTAAGACCCCGTCGTCGAACATCGCCCATCAATAATTATTCATCGCGTAGTTTAGTGTTGAGAAGTTTTTCATTCTGTTTTCTGGCATGTTTGAAGATCTCTCTTATTGCCCCAGTGTGGCGGCTACTATTGCAGCGTTTCTTGTCCCGAATACGTCTATGGCAGGTCACAGGCTAGCACTCCCAAGGTTTCATACCCTACACGCTCACCTCACATATAGTTCTCTGTTCGGTTATACATATGTATCTAGATAGGCGAGCCCAAGTACTCGTTACGTGGAACAAGCTGTACAGAACCTACTCGGGGAACCAAACGAGGTGCATGATCAGTCCCAGGCAATAGAGCGAGGTGAGAGTCAAGGCAATATCTCGTCGTACTGTCAAAGCGGGTTCCACTTTGGTGTATTGTAAACACTACGAAATCACTTATAAGGCAGTCATAGGAACTGGTGTACCGTACTAATGAAGCAGTGCCATTCATTGGTGAGGCTTATGGTTTATGCATCTACCAATTTTTCGTAGGTACTTGCCCCTCGGAACGCCTCGAAGTTACTATCTCATAAACTGAGCGTTCTTGCGATGAAACACAACCCCTACCCATTGGATAATTAAGGCACGAAAGATGCTTATATGTGATATCTCATTATTTTCGTCATTACAAGCTTTATACAGATAGCGCTTTCATACATAATAAGCCAGACTCCCTTCCTGTAAACGATGAAAGAGGGCGAGCGAGCGAACGCTTCGCTCCTGGTATCAAGTTCAAGTTCAACCCAGCCCAGTCAAGTGGGCGTGCAAACTCGGAAACGCCGAAAAAAGCAACCCATGCATGCTTCCAAACAACACGTACGTACGTGCATCATCCCCGTCGTCATAAAAGAGAAATCCTTGAGCTGAGTGCCACGATCCGTAGTAGTCACCTGTCCAACGCCGTCCACTCAACATTAGTCATCCTCCCAGGGATCCCCACGCCCAGCATAACCATCGTCATCCAGCAAGTCGACCTCGACGCTCGTGCCGAGCGCCTCCTTGCCCTGGCGGATCATCTCGCGGAGGCGGGCGTTGAAGTCGTTGATGCGCAAGTCGGCCTCGCGCTCCGCCTGCCGCCGCTGCGCCGCCAATCGCTGCGCCTCCCGGTCGAGCCGCGGGCTGTGGTTGTTGCTGCTGCTGTTCTCCTTAAGATCCAGCGCTGCCGATGTCGCTGCCGTTCTTGTCGGCGATGTTGCCGTTGCTGCTGCTGCCCCCGGAACGCCACCCACCATCACCATCGAGTCGGCGCGCTTCGCCCGATGTGCCCCTGCCCCTGCTCCTTTTACCGGCGTCCTCCTGTAGTTGCTGCTGCTACTGCTTGGTCTCGGCATCGCTGTCGATGCTGTCGATGCCGTACTCTGCCTCCTCTGGTGGCTGCTGCCGCCGCCGCCGCTCCGAATTTTCGTCGCGTAGGGGCTTGGGCTCGGGCTCGCGATGCGCGAGGCTGGAGAGAATGCGGCGGCGCGCCCGCCGATGTTGTTGCTGGGCGTCTGCGGCCGCGAATCGTGGGATACGGGCACCGGTATCCGGCTGGGACTACGTTGGGGATCGGGGTATGCTGTCGGTGACGCAGGGGCTGCTATTGCTGCCGGCCCCATCCCCATTCCGACCGGCGCCGCTGACGCCGTCGAGCGAGGGGACGCGTAGCTCGCGGGCTCGTGGGACTTCGAAGGCGACGATAGTGGCGACGCAGTATATATAGTAGCAGCAGTAGTAGGAATAATGGTAGGGACACCGGCGCGACTGGATGCGCGTTGATTGCTGAAACGCGGCGGGTCGAGGCGGTTGATGGATCTGCTGCCGAGGTTGCTGCGGCGCGGTGCGGCGGAGGACGGTCGCTGGTATTGCTTCTGGTAATGATGCGGGTTGTAGGAACCGGTCGGCACGCGCGAGACAAAGCTGGATGTGGACGAGTTGCGCTGCTGCCGCTGCCGCCCCTTGTCGTTCTCAGCGGGCTCGTCGACAACTACCCAGTTCCGGCGGATCGACTCGTCCTTAGACAGAGAAGAAGAAGAAGAGACCTCGTCGTGAATCTGGCGCCGCTTGGGGGCCGGCGGTGGGGGCGTCGTCATCGACTCTTCGGGCGTCTCGCGCTCGTAGTAGTAAGGAGAGTAGTCGGACTGGGGATACCCGCTCGACGATGGCCGGTCGTAGCTCGGAAGCGTCGGGATATCGTGTTCGTTGCACCAGACCTGGCCGCCGGTGCTCGAGTAAGCCTGCTGCAGCTGCCGCTGCTCGGACGGCGTAGGAGGCTGCATGTCGTAACCTTTGCCTCCGCCAGCGTAGAACCCCCGAAATGCGCCCGTCTTGCAGAACTCCCAGACTTTACCGACGACACCCCCGATGGTTTGTAGCGCGAAGGCACTCCACCCAAACTGTCGCGGGTTCTGTCCCCCGGAGGTCGAGTCGGTTGTGTGGTTAGGTAATCTAGCTGAGTCGAACTCGGCGTGCGGCCGCTTCGAGCCCAGTGCGCGTCTATAGTCGATGTCGGAATATACGCTGTCCTCCATGCTGCTGTCCCCGAATTCCCTTGCTGTTGCGCCGCCATTCGGTGTGTTGATCTGGCCGGCCAACACGTATCTTCTCTTGCCCCCGCTGATCTTCCTGCTCCCCAAGTCGGGTTTCCGCCCTTCCACCATGCTGTCGCCTGTGATCGTCCAGTCGTTCAACGGCGTTGGTTCCCTCACGGCGTGTCGCTTTCTCTTCACGTTCTGGGCCGGCGTGGCAGCGTCCGAGTATAGGCTCCCTGTAGATCTTCCCAGGTACACAGAGGCCGAGGGGCTGGGCGATACGGGCTGTCGGAAAATCCCTGGATGGACGCCGGCAAGAGAAGCGCTGCTATCGTTAGGCGTATCGAAATGATGGAATGCGCCCGGCATCACGACTTGTGGGCCGAATGACATGGTGTTCAAAGAATTCCTTCGGCACAAAGAAAGTCATGCCAGATCGGCGGGTGACAAAGGTGTTGGTATGGATGCGGTCGAGGATACAAGAGAACAGAATTGGATTGTTGCGTGCTTTTGAGAAAGGCGTTTGTTTGTTCGTTGTTTGTTCGTTTGGTTTGGCTTCTCGTTACCGCAACGATACCAGATCGATAGGTGGTGTGGTGGTGGGAAGATAGACAAGTAATTACAACAAGGCAGTCGAAGAACCCCTACCGACATAAAAACGACTGCGATCGAACTCTGCGGCAAGGATACGGCAATAGGCGATATCTTTAATCGAGTCGTATCTTGATATGTGGCTGCGTCGCACTTGACGGAGTTGCGATAGCTGTATGCGACAGAAGCAGCTCAGGTGGAGAGATCTGCCATTTGCCTATGGACGAAGTGATGTGGTGGTATTGCAGTGGCTCGTGGTCACGCGCGCCCAGTTTAAAGTTGTCGCGGGATGTGGTTGATGACGGGTATGACGGGCACAATAGGTAAGCTTGCAGAACCTTATTAGTTCGTTGGAGACTGTCAGCAAAGATTCGTTGCCTGCAGCCTGGACCGTTGGGGTGTTCCGAGGAACCTGCTATGCCGTTATGCCAGTTCAAATGATGAAGGAGCTTCGCTGCCGCACTGAAATATCAAGGTCAAACTTGGAAGACAACGATAAGTAGGTATGCGATGACGATCAGTGATGTCAAGAAATCGATTTAGCCAAATGCACGAAGTTACGCCCTGTAAGCTGTAAGTTAGTAGTAACTACTTCGTACTACTGCAGCGATGAGGTCATGTGATAGGCAATGAAGCCTCAAAACCTCGACTGGAAGACGGTAGGAAGGCTGGAGCTAAGATGAGACCATGTCTTGAACAATCTATCCAAGAGTTGCCGCTTTGACTCGAAGACACCGAGTTGGGAGGGCTCGACTGACTGATCGTTACTGCGGCGTTTGGCGTTCTTTGCCAAGCCCATTAATCCAAATGGCTGGGTGGTGAACTACTATGTAACTAACTAAATGCCCCTGTTGACGCTGGTTTATTGAGTTTCGTTGCCGGGCAGCCCGGGCCACGAAAAGCTTAGTGGTATATCCACATTACCTAAAAGCGTAACAAGATCCTAGCGATTTAGACCCAATCTGGTTAGCTGTCCAAGCTAGTAATTACCCCGTACCCAAAACTTATACTTCGTACATAGTAAAGTAACAACACTCACTGCTTACAACATGAAGGTCAATGAGAGCAGAGAAGGAGAAGAGTGAAGTGTCTTTCAAGCTAGCTTTGACAAGTTTGACAAGTTCTTGTCGGCAGCTTCGGAGTCTGATTACTGGGAGGAAGGATTTAATCATCAATTGTCTTCCCTATTATGTGCCCGTGTAACCGATATCATATGGGTGTTATATTCCCTGGCAAAATCAATTCAACAATGGCACATTGCGTTCACGAGTCCCAACTCTATGCTTGCAACACTGCAGTCCGAGTAGATATCACTAGCAAGTCGTCTTCTACCTAGGTACTTTGTTCATATACCAATTTACACCAACCACAATCCGGGCTGGCACACAATTTGTGGCAGCAAGCGCCTCCAGCCACCTATGCCAGATGTTCCTGCTCTATATCGTATCGTACCGTCTGCCAGTAGCATGCCCACGCAGGTGCTGCGCTGGGGTAGAGAGGCCTGTACGATTTCATTAGTAGCGTACCACTTGAAGCCGTAGCCCTAAGCTGCTCCTGCAGGCCAAAAGGTGTACGGTGGAGTGAAACCAAACGATTGAGAAGGGTCCCTCATGAGTGCGTTCAGCGTGAAGTTGTTCATCATGGTTGTGAGGATATACAGGTAGTTCTGCGTGGGCACCTCAACCACGTGGCCAGCAGGGTCCTGCAATCTCACCCCAGATGGCCACACACGCCCTTGGCCGTTCGGCGAGATTATGCACTGATAGAGCCAGCGATGGCAATCCTGCCACGGCACCGGGAATACAATCTGTGCGTCTTCGGGCCTTTGGGGGATAGGGCCGAAGATGTTGGTCCAAGGATCCAAGGTGGGCGGCAGCATCCCGGCCGGGAGGCTCTGGTAGTAGACAGACCCCAGGTAAATTATGGTCTGGTCACTAAGCTGTTGAAGATATCCGTCCGTACCGTCTATATATATCTGGGCTGAACCGGTGGCCAGTTCGGCTATCCGAGACACCATATCTGAGCCGCCTTGACCACGCCTCACCTGCTCGATCCCATCTTCGGTAAACTTGGGCCAAGGGATGCTGGCGTCTCCCGCCTGTAGCTCCGTGGAGCCGGTCGGTAGCGGCAGCAGCGTCTTTCCGGCCTCCAAGCCGGTCACGATCGGCTGAAGGGCGCCGATCACAGCCGGGGCTGTCTTGATGATGGCAGGCCCGTACCTTGCGATGACGTCTACCATGGCATCGAAAAAGCCTTCCGTCAATACACGGCTCTGCTGCGTAGCATCCATTGACACGAGTGCCCGCAAGGCGCATTCACCAACGGCCGAGCGCTCTGCCAGGCCGTCAAAGGCAAACTTGTCCGTCATGTAGTCCTCGGTGCCCGATACTGCTCTTTGCAGGCCCCGGTGGGCCGCGGAGCCGACGAAGGGAGCCACATTGCTGAGCCCTTTGTTCACGACGGTTCCGGCCGTGCTTTCGGTGGTCAAGTACCCCGAGAACCTACTAGCGTCTGCTTCCTCGAGCGCCTTGCTGAGGGCCGCGACGAAGTGCTTCTGGTTCTCCGCCAAGGGTGGACCGAAGCCTTTGGTGTTTGCCTCGTCCTCGCGCGTGTCGCGTATGGGCGGAGGGTCGGACCCGGCCTCGGTGCCTTCGTTCAGCTTGTGGATCGCGAGCCGAAGGAGGGGCTCGGCTACGGCATCGAGGAGCTTCGGGGCTACGGCTTTCACCGTGGGAGCTATGTTCTTCATGATATCCGCCATCGTGTCGAATATTCCTTCCTCGAGGCACTTCTCGTTCCCTAGGTAGGTCAAGCCGGCGATGCTAGCCTCTCGCAGGATGGAACACTCGGCGACACCCTGGTAAGTGTACGTTTCCGCGAGGATGGACTCGGTGCCTGTAGCATGGGCCATGAGCTGCCCAGCGGCATTCAGCGCAACGCCGGCAAGTGCGCCTGCAGGGATGCCTAGAGGTCCGAGTGCGATGGGAAGTCCGGCCTGGAGGACCTGCGAGGCAAAGGGGATAGCCCCTTGGATGCCGCGGGTTAGGTCGCTCCAAAAGCTTTCATCTAGTTTTTCTACCCCGGTGAATTGCCCTCCGAATGTGCCTGGGCCGTCGTTGGCACCTCCTGTCTCGGTGCCTGATCCATCACCTGGCTTCGACGGGCCCGAGGGTGGGTCCGGAGAAGGGTCCGGCCCCGAACCTGTAGAAGACGGGACCTCGACCAGGGTGATATTTGGATCGCTCGGCAACGGCGTTTTGACAATTCCCTCGACAGGGCCCGCAGTGTTGTAAGCGCTTATGGCCTCTATGTACTCTTCGAATACATTCCCTTCCGGGCCGATTACACTCGCGTAGTTGTTGGGACTTGCCCCGTAGACATGGACGCCAATTGCGACGGCATCTTTTGCGCTTGTAGGCCGTTTGTAGAAGACAGGCGACCCGGAGTTGCCTGTGGCGTGCTCAGCCCACGAGAAAGGAGGGAAGATGATAAAATGGGGAAAATAGTCATGAAACGTATAAAGCTCTCATCTTACCACCATATGTGTCCACATCATATTGCAACATGTTGTGCCAAGTGCTTCCAAGATCATACTGATGCTCGACGTCGTAGTACATTTCGTACATACGGGCACCACCCTCGCCCTGGTTTCCTCTATCTCCAGGGTAGCCAACAACACCAAGCCGCAAGGCATCTTTCTGGGGCGTAGCCTTGTACTGGATAGGAGTAACGTCGACGAATGGAGTTTGGACTTCAATGAATGCCACATCGCCCTTCTCGCGACCATCGCTTGTGTCGATGAGCCAAGCTTGCGTTGTAGCTACCGTCTTGGCGGTTCTGAACTGCACGTCGGGATCGTTGATGCTTGCAGTGCCACTGTATCCTATGTATGCCTTCACGTTCTTCAGGCGGCCATAGATATTATGGTCATATGCACAGTGGCCAGCTGTTACGATGATTCTATTGCTTATAAGCCACTAGATCAAGTCAATGGTCAGTCCCAGGTCATTGGTCCAGCATTCGTTTTGAACGGAGCCTTGCTAGGTACGAAAAGAGCAGCATGCCGTGCATGAAATAGCAATCACGATGAGGAGTTTGGAGGAGGGTGCCAAGGCGCTTTCTTATAGGTATCACGTACCCCGGTTGCCATAGCCCAGTTGTCGCTGTCTTTCTGTTTCTCGAAGTGTAGGAACAACTTAACAACGGCTGGGTATGACGTTAATGGCACAGTACCGATGATAGGTTGGAGACAGGGGGGCAGCATACACCTATAGATACCGCCTGGCTTGAAGTCGGCATCAGGCACCAAGCTTCGACCATCAGCTCCAATAACAGACTCGGGGCTACCTCCGGGAGGAAATAGTGACTCTGTATTTTTAGGCGGTGGTTTCTCGTCATGGTCATTATCTCCCAGACTCCATACGCCAACCTTTGTCTTACTCGGTGTCGTAGCCATGATGTTAACAAGATAGGGGTGAACAGTTTAAGAAGGATGACAGAACAGTATCGACAAGTAGATGGTATACCCCAGCAACATTTCCACGGATTATTTTAGTGCGATATATACACACTTAAATACTCGACCATCAAGGATACTGTATATGTTTCCAGTGAAGTTTCCATCATAATGAACTATTTACCCGTGCCTCGTGAGATTTGTTGGCTTTCAACCTCATTGAGTAGATGGTACACAAAAGACTCAGGGAGGCCTAGGCCTGACTAATCAGCATTGTACCAAGTTATAGGATATGCCTGCTGGCGGACAATACGGAGTCGGTGTAGGTATCGGAAGTCTGGTCACTTTCAGGTCACTCTGTACGTACGCATGTTGAATCGGAAGGACCTCAACGCTAGGTGCTGCAATAGGAGTTGCAATGTCTGCCCCCCTATACCTAACACCGAAGCCACCAATAGAATGGCCGCGCTCTTGGTTAACGAAGCATACATATTACTCAGCTTTCACGAGAACTATGTGGAAGTTTGTAACACCTTACGTAAGACGTATATGATTGAAGGTAGGTAACTGGAAGTTTAATATTTGTGCTGATGGTAGAAGAATATACGAGCCACACTTTGCTTAATAAGGAGTACGCATGGAGAAGACAGCTAGTTCTGCATGTAATCAGCCACATTATTAAATAATTAGGTATGTCTGCATGTACAACAAGTATCGATCATATCCCATGGGCAATATCGGTAATATCCTACGACAACACAACTTTGACTAAACAGAAAAGTAAGGGGGGGGGGGACAAAACAAAATCTAATCGAGAATTAGCTAATTAGCACTCTTATACTTAAGTTTCCGCTTTTCTTTTATGTCGCATTTAGAAAATCACAGATAAGGAAGAATTCGGATATAGATTTAGTTATTTAGAAAAAAAAAAGCGATCTTTAATTTAAAAAACGAAAAAGCTCTTTATATATAATATGTTAAGCCATTAAATATAAATCATTTGGTTATATAATTTAAGCTTTTTTATATAGCCCTTATATTGCGACATATTTTTTAAATTAATTACGTATAAATATATTAATTTAAAAAAAACGAATTATTAAATAAATAAAAAATTAATTTCGTAAAATTAATAAAATGTAATTATAATATACGATAATTTAATTTAATTAATATATATTTAATTATTATATAAATAATTCCTTTTATTATTATATAAATAAGTATTCAAATAATGCATTATTAATTATATACATTCGCTTTATAAATATTAAAATATAAATAAAGCGCCTTTTTTATTTTATTTTATTTTTTTTTGGTTTTTTTTAAGCATTATTTATAAAGCGATATATAATTTATTCGAAAATTAAAACAAAAGCGTATTTTTTATATTAACCGTAATTGCATTTTTTAAAATAAATAAAATAAAACGACTTAATTTAAAAACCCGCCGCAAAAACCGCGTCCGCGCTGTCGCCGAATTCGCCGCCGCCGTTTAAAGGCGCATTATTTGCCGCGTCGCCGCCGCTTAAAAACGTACCGCCGCCGCTATTATTAAAAAATAAGCCCGCATTATTGCTGCTACCGAAAAAATTCGCATTGCCGCTGCCGAATTCGAAGCCGAATTAAAGGCCCAGTTTTTCGACGCTTTTGCCTTTGCCGTCGACGACGAATTATTTTTTAAGCCGGAAAAAATTAGTTTCGTTAATAACGAGCCGCTTTCCGGTTTAAAAAACGCGGATGTTTCTTTTTTTCCGGAGGCTTTTTCCTTTTCGGGAAATGGAGGGTCCGACATTTTCGCGCGTTTCCTTTTTCGCCGTCGCCTGCGTTTAATTTCGTTTCCGCCGCTTGTTTTTTTTTCCGTTTCTTCCGAAATCCTTCGCCCGCGCCGTCGTTTGGTCCGCCGCCGTTCGCCGCCGAATATTTTCCCGTTTATTCCGAATATCGCTTATATTCCTTAAAAAAAAAAAAAAATAAAAAGAATAAAAATAAAAGCAAAAGCAAAGGCAAAACGTTAAAAATTCGGCCTTTTTTTAACGGCATAATCCGAATTATTTTTTATTTTAAATGCATCCGATTTGCTTTAATCGAACGCTTTTATAAAATATATTTAAATGCCGTTAAAAAAAATTGCCGCTATTAACGTTATATTTCCGGATATAAATGCATTGTTTCGTAAATTATTTTATATATCCGAATATTAATTTCTTAAAGTTAATTTTTTTGCTTTAATTCCGCCGCCGTTCATAATTTAATGCGCTAAATAATAGCTACCTTTAAAAATAATCGCCGAAAAATAAATACTTATTTCTTTTTTTTTGTTTTATTAATTATTTTTAAAACGCTTTTGCGTTATACCGCGGCCTTTGCGTATTGCTTTTTTAATTCGAGGCTAAAGACGTTTCGAATTCCTGGCCCGCTAATTAAAATAAAAAGCCGATAACTGCCTTCGCCGAAAAGCGAAAGGAAAAAAAAAACGAAAAAAAAAAAAAAAAAAAAAAAAAAAAAAAAAAAAAAAACAAAAAAAAAAACAAAAACGAAAGCGAAAACGAAAGCGAAAATAAGGACAAAAACAAGGACGAAAACGAAAAAAACCCTTTTAACGGCCCAAATACGGTGGCCAATGCTTTATTAATCGTTATTTTCTAGGCTTACCTAAAAAAAAAATAATTATGTTTTCGTTATTGCTGCTTTTTGGGATATATTTTTAAAACTTATTTTATATTTCGTAATACGGTATTTTACGGAATTAATTAGGTTTTCGATATGGAAACCGATAAACCCTTTTATGAAATTTTTCTTGTTTTCCATTAATAATTCCGACCCTTAATATGCCGTATATTTTAAAAATTAAGCAAAGCCTTAAAATATTTAAAGCTTTATTTATTTAATGCCTTAATTAAACCGTCGGCTAATATTTAATTAATAACAAAATAAATAACCTCGAAAAATCCCTTTTTATGCTTCTATTTAAGCTACATATTTTATATATTTATATAACGAAACTTCGTATTTATCCTTATTTAATTATTAATAATTAACTTAATCGTTTATTGGTTATTACAAAAAATTCTTTAAAACTTTTTTAAATTTAATTGGAAATTTCGAAATAAACGTTAAAGGGCCATTATTTTTTTAATTATATCCGAAAAAATAAATAGCTTAATTTTTATTATAAAGGTTAATATTATATTTTATCGAATTGTTTTTTACATAATAAAATCGCCAAAAAGCGTTATAATATAGCTTATTATTAAGCGTTTTATTTCTTTATCGTTTATAAAAAAAGCATTTCTTATTATAAATAACGCTTATGCTTTTTTATTAAACCTTTTATATATAATTCCTAAAAATCTTATATTATATAAATAGAAAATCATTTAATTTGTTATTACCAAATGCTTTAATTCTGGATTTATAAAAAACTTTAAAAACATAAAAGCAATATAAGTTATATTTGGTTTAATTATTATTGCTATATATAAAATTAAACTAATACGTTTTTAATATGCTTTTATCTGCTTTTTAATAACGTTTCTTTTATACTTAATAAAAGGCTTAATTTTTATAAAAATAAAAGAAAAATTAGCATTATTATTAAATCCAAAGCATATAACGATTCTTTTAATATATTAATTATAAGCCAAATAAATTTATTTCGTTTTACGGTTTTTATTTATTCGGATTTTAAAAAACCAAATTATTAAATCTTAATTTTTTATTTTATAAATACTTTATAACTTTTTATTAAAATCGTTTGCTGCGTTTTAATTATTTTTATAATAAAGCAGAAAAATATCGTTTACGAAAAAAACCATTAAAATCGTCCCGTTTTCGTTAATAAAAAAGCACGGGTTTTCGATAAACGAAATAAGTCCTAACGTTTTAAAGGTAACAAAAAACTCCTTATACCAAAACATAAAAAAATCCCTTAACCCATATAAAATTCGCTTAAATTTAATTATTATTTCGGACTATTTAAATCCTTTAAAAAGCTCGTACGTTATTAATATTTCGTTTTTTCTTTTTGCGTTAAAGAAAGCAATAACGACGTTAAATTGCCGAACCTTTAGGTCGAATTTAACTATAATAACTATTGCTATTTTAAACGTACGAAATGCCAAAATAATAGCATAAATATTTTTAATAATCTTTTTTCGTTAAAAATCTCCGCATACGTAAAGCCGTAATTTCGTTCGGATAAAAAATCCGTTTTCGTTAAATTTATAAGTAAATATTCATTTTAAAAATATGGGCTTATTTTAACGTTAATTCCTTTTTTAATATCTTTACGTTTCTTTTTTAATTAATATACGTATTTCGAAATAAGCATCTTTTTTAAACAAAATACTTAAAAAATAATTATTAAGTTTTTTTTAATTTTTAAATAATGGCTTAATAAATTGGTTTTTATATATTTTGGACATATTAAATATAGCGTTTATTTTAAATGCATATTTTTAATTAATTGCCGCAACGATTACGAAATAAAGGGTTTTATAAGTTCCATTTAAATACTAAATAATATTTTCGAACGAAAACATAAAAATTCGCAATTCGTATTAATTTATTTTTTCCTACTTTTTAAATGGAAAATCCTTCGATTGTATTATAATAAATATTCTTAATAAAGCATTTATTCCCGAATTAAAAGCTTTCGAATTATCATTAAGATTTAAACGTACGTTTTTTTTCGTTAATTAAAAAAATTCGCGTATTTATTTAATATTAAGAATGTTCGTTCTGGCTGCGTATTTTTTATTTCGAATAACGCTCGATCGTATAAAAGCTACCGGTTTATTTCTTTTTACGATAATAATGCTTTTTATATCTTTTTTTTTGGATATAATATAACGAAAATTTTATATTTTACCGGAGCTTTTATTTTAAATATTAATATCGCTTTTATTTATTCGAATGATATTTAAACGGAATAAATCCGTAATTAACGGCTTTTTATCGAAATTATTTGTTATATTTATAAGCTAATTTTTAACGTTTATATTTCCCGTATATAAAATGCTTTCGAATACGTCGCCGTAAGCGATAATTAAATCCTCGGCCGATTTTTTAATTTCGTAGCTATTAATAAATAATTCCGGAAAAAGAATTAAAAGTTCTTTATGAATTATATTTTAAAAAAACTCCTTTATTCCCGAATTTTAATCCATTAATTAGCCATTTAATATTTCTTTTTCGAAAAAAGGCTTATCCTTTAGTTATAACTTTAAAGCTTTCTTTTTTAATTAATCCTACGCATCGAAAGCTTTTAATATAATTTCATAAGAATTTATCCTTATAAGCTAATAAAAAGCATCGGCGATCTTTTAAATAATACCTTTCGGAAACGTTTTTGCCTTTTCTTTTTCGGTATATAAAAGATTTTTTCGTTAAAAATAATATCGCGCGTAATAATAACTTAATCCAATTTTAATATTTAAATCTTTTAGAGATTTATTATAACGTAACTTATTAAATATCCGATATAAGCTTTTGGCTAAACCTTATACGTTCGTTTATTTTAATAAGTTTATTTGGCTTTATTTAAGAAATACGCTTTATAACCATAAGCAAATATAAAGCCTTAATTAAAACGGAGATCGATTATAAGGGACTTCGTAATTTTTAGGCTATATTAACGAAAATACCTACGAAACCTTTAATCGAAAACCTTTAAAAAAATGCAATTAATAAGCATTATTTAAACTTATATTATATAGCTATGCAGTTATATATATAATTTCGGGCCAAAGCTTTTAAAATAAGTTTAAAAAACTTATTATTATAATCGTACGTTTAAATAATATATCCCTAACTTATTTTGCTTTCTTATTAGGCTTTTTGGTATATAATAGCATAAGCTTATTTTCGATATTTTTCTTTTATATCCATTTTTCGAATTCCGAAAAACCCTTAAACGCAATCGTTCTTATATTATTATTTTAACGAATAATATAAATCGCAAACCTAAAACGGCAACGTATCCAGCTTTTAATTTTTTTTTAAATCTTTAAAACGGTTTGCAATTGCCGGTTTTTCGTAAGAAAAACCTAAAGCGTAGTATTATATTCGTCTTTAATTATTATGAAATTAATAAAGCCATCGTAACCCTTAAAAAATTTAAATCAATTCCACGAAATACGATAAAACAATTTATAAAATCGATTCTTAAATAAGGTACGAATAATTATACGTTTACCCTTTGTTTATGCGTAATGCTTATAATTAATAATTTTTGTTTCATTAATTTTTATATTTCTGGCGTTTTTAATGAACGCTTTAAAAATACGGATACCTAAATGCCTAAATCGCATATACTATAAAGCTTTCAAATCCATTCGAATACGCAAATAAGCCATTAAAGGCTTTCGTAATGCTTTTTTTTTATCGATCGTTAAAAGAATTATTATACCGTTAAGGCTTATTAATATTTCGTCTAAAATGCTTATATAAAAAAAAACTTATATTTAAGGAAAATTAAATTATAAATACGCCTAAACTGGACAAATAAAAATCCGGGCTTTTTTTTTTCATTTAAAAAGAAATTTAAATTATTATATTAAATCGAAAACCTTTCCATAAAACGAACTTTTAAAATAATATTAACATAAAACCCTTTAACGATTGCCATATTCTTTAAAACTAAATTTACGGTCCCTTTATTTTTTAAATCATTTAATATCTTAAAAAGCATCCAAATGCTTATATCAAAAATCGGAATTATATTAATATTAGCTTTAATCGTTACTTTATTCTTAAAAGGCTTAAAGTTGCTTAAAACGATTAATTTCTTATTATTAACCAAATACGTAATACCATAATTATTTAGAAAAATACTGTTTGCTAAAAAATAACGTCCTTGCTTAATCGTAAAGAAATATTTATAAAAATTAATAAGAAACATAGGATTTATTAAAGCAACGATTACGCTTTTTTAAAAGCTACTTAACGATTTTTTCGCCTACGTTTTAAAGCCATTAGGCCTAAAAAAAAAGCTCCATCCGGAACTTTTTACCTTTTTATATAAACTTTTTTATTAAAAAAGTTTATAACGATCTTTAATACCTTTAAGCTTTTCGTTTTTTTTATGATAACAATTAACGTAAATATTAATTATAACGTAATTAAGGAATATGCATTTTTTTATAAGCCAGTAATGCCTTTTAGTTAATCCCGATTTTACTTAGGCTTTATCGGACTTATAGGGACAAATCGAAATAACGTCGGTTTTTTGTTTGGAAAATCCTTTAGTTTTATTAAAGATATTACCCTTTAGGGTTATAAACTAGCCGATTCCTTTTCGTATAAGGTTAAAAATTTAATTTTCGAATAAGGTAAAAAAAAAACTGGCATATTACTTAAACGTAAAAATAAATAAACCCTTTTTATTATTAACGATTAAGTTATCGTATTTCCGTTAAACCTAAGTGATTATAAAGCGTTTTCTTATTGCAATTAAAAAATCCTTTATAACGAATATACTTTAAATCTTAAAAAGCTTATATGCGTTAATTTCGATATAAACGAATTGTTAATCCTTAAATCATTTTTCGGATTTTATTTAATAATTATTTGTATATATAAATATAACTTAATACCGCTTTTTAACGGTTAACTAAATTATGGCTTTAAATAAGGCATATTTCTTTTTTAATTGCTTAATAAATATTTAAACGATATTGGGCTGTTTTTTTAAAAGGATTCGAAACATGCATAACTTAAGTACATTTTTGTTTATAATTTTAATAATCCAGTTATTAATTATAATAAAGAAAACGTTACGTTCGAATCGATACGTTCGGTCGAAAGTGCTTTACTTAATGCTGGTATCGTAAATTTCTTTAAGTTCGCTGTTTTTAAAAAGAGCATTTTTTAAAGTAAGTTTTGGGGTTTTATTCTTTATATCGTCGTTTAAATGGTTTTAAGCGTATAATCGAAAATCGATAAGCTTTTGTATTTTTTAAATCTTGCGTTTTTTAAAAGCAAAAAGAATTTCGAACTTTTCGTCTTTAATAAAAAAATCGGGCACGTTTGGACCGTTTGGATTTACGTATTTCCAAATGTTGCAAGTTTTAACGTAAAATTATAAAAAAACGAACCATTTAGGATAGGTTTTTTAATCGAATATAAAAGCATTAATTTTAATAGGATCTTCTTTATTTATAAAAACAAAGGTCATTTTAAACGAACTTAAAATATATGCAAAATAAAGCGAATATAAAGCAGGAAAAAGATAATTAAATAAATATTATTTAAATATAAAAAATAAATTTTTAAATGGTTATTTAATTTTCGCAATTAACTTAAAATACCGGGCTTATAACTATTATATTTAAAAAATTACAAATAAGGAAAAATTCGGATATAAATTTAATTATTTAAAAAGAAAAAGCGATTTTTAATTTAAGAAGCGGAAAAGCTCTTTATATATAATATGCCAAGCCATTAAGTATAAATCACCTGATTATGTAATCCAAGCTCTCCTATATAGCCCTTATATCGCGACATTTTAAAGTACTCTTCTTTTACTGTCCCATTATAAGGAACAAGACCCTTACGGCCTCGTTTAATACTTATCGATGTACGTACTCGTCTGTTCGTTTATCCATTTACCCATCTAGACAGTTAGCTAGTGAACTGAGGTCCACGACCAAAGATCCCGGCAGGAACGTCACATTCGCTAACTGCGGTCATTGAACCAACTCATCAATGCCGTCCATTCGCTATATTGGGATGACAACGCCACTTTCAATAATGTGTGATGGCCCGCCTTAGCATCGATAAATGATGGTGTACTACCATAGCAGCTATAGAGACGAGATGCGAGGACGGACAACTAGCGCGGACCGCGCTGCGCGGCACGCGAAGCCTTATTGCATGGTGAACTAGAGACGGTATATGAGGGAGGCAAGAAGGAGATGGCCCTACTCTCTAGGTTCAAGTTGGGGTCTAGGCCTCGAGATGAAACGTGCACTTCCTCGCTCATCGCCGACTATGCTGCCAGGAGATACGACAGCGCTGTTCCTATCCTCCCAGGCTCGGAACCGTTGTAGTGCCATAATGGGAGCAGTAAAGTGAGAGGTTACACGAGAGCTAGCCATCACCACAATGCCATCATCTTTGTCAACCTCGTGTGGAGGGAGACACATCGTATGTGCATGACAACCAGCAGCAAATTTATAACGCCATGAGGTAGGAACCGCTAGTTTGAGGTCTATGTCAGCTCGGCTTACACCCCTATACAAACATTCGAGGAGGTCACCTCTATCTGCCGGAGTAAATCAGCAATATGTGATAACTACGCTGACCGGCGCAATAGGTTGAAGCACAGGTTTGGACCTTCATGTGACTGGGCCGAGAGAAGCTCGCAAAAATGACCACAATCTCTTGTCTCTCAGGAAGATATAAGAATGCGTCCTGGGTTCCAGAGTTATCGCGATGCTGCCAAATACAGCATTGCACACGAAATCATCCTGACCAGCTTCACCCGCCGTAAACATCAATCAACCATAACAGCGTAGCCGTCTTCAAATCCACCACGATGCCGATCATCATTCACACTGATCCTGCGAAAGTGTTATTAAAGGAGATGCCGTTCGAGACAGATAAGAACCGCAAACTGCTAGAAAATGCGCCATCCGAACGAAGGTAAAGGGCCTAAACCGATATTTGCCAGCCTTAACCACAAACTGATGTGTGCATAGGGAGCTGGGCAAAGGTGTCTGCGCATTCATTCCTGAGAGAAATCTAGTCTCAAAGGGAGTAGATTTCGAAATCCAACCAACTGTACAGACGTTGGACAAGAAAATCCGAGAGCGAATCTCAGACGGCATTCGGAAGAAGAAGCAGGCCCTATGCGACGCCTATGATGTTCTTCGCAGCGGGCTGAGTGGTCTGCCTCTCGACTCTATGCCATGGCCAAACGTACACGACAAGGACTTCACAAACCTGATTTCGAAGTTCAAGGACCTTCAGTGCCCGGCGGTAGGGACGGGCCTGCACATCGGCAACAAGCTCGTCATTACTGCGGCCCATATGGTGACCAACGACAACCGGAGGAAGACGTACCGTTTGGTCTTCGACTTCAATGGAGACAAGAAGATACTCGGGACCAACGTGTTCCGAATCAAAAAGTGAGATCTACCTCAAATGGATGAATTGACCCTGCTAGTGTTCAATCAAAGTTATCTGACCACGCTGCTTTACAAGGATCGTACACCTTTTTCGTGGCTCTCATGGCTCCCCCCAGAATCCTGCTCCCTCGGAATCAGTGCCCCCCTTCCTTGACCGGCAGCTCGTTCTGGCAGAGGAAATCAAGAATTCCCTGACATACGATGTTGCCATCGTCAAGATCAAGCGCATAAGCACCGATAAGAGTCTACCCCGCGCCTTGGTCTTGCAGCCGAGTCCTGCAATAATGAAGACCAAAGTTTTCAGCATCGGGTGCAGTCATGGATTGCCTTTGATCTACGCCGATGGCTCTGCTGGCGAGACGGCAGATCCGAAGGCAGCTACAGTGAGACGCATTCCGGATGCTCATAATTATCCCTCACCTGAAGAACAGTGAGTACTGCTACCGCGACTATAGGTTGGACTGGACTGTGATGAGTAGTTGCTGACCCAATCCCTTTCCCTAGAGGCACCATCACAGCCGATATCGACGTCTTCAAAGGTCAGCCAAGAATAGCCGATCCTCATCTCAGGTATTTGGATTGTATCATTCACACTGCAATAGGAAACTCAGGTGGCCCGCTCTTCGAAGCGTCCGGGAACAACGTAATCGGCATCTGCCGCTCTGGATTAGTCACTCCGTGGCTGGGCGACCTGGAGGGTGAAGAGGCTACCAACATAAAGCTCAAGAAAGCAGTCAAAACATGGATCGAGGCTCACAAGAGACTCACAGACAAGCGGACCTTCGAATGGGACTACCTCGACTTCTATCTCGAGCTCCGCATGCTGCATGACAACTCCCGCGTCTCGTGGCTCCGATGCCAGAGCAACTCGATCTCCGTAGTGGGCACCAACGCGTTCAGCCGGACCGACCCCTACGCCTACCTCACCATGCCGCTGCACAGCTTCGTGCACGAGCTGCGAGGCCAAATTTCCATCGAAATCGAGATCACGCCAAGCGCGCCTTTCACAACCCCTGGGAGCGTCCTGCGCGGGGACCTGGCTTTGCGCATCACGAGCAGGCGGTCCCAAGGTAACCCCAATGAGCACCGAGGCTCCACGCTCATGCTGCCTGCGGGCTGGGCCAACGATCGTGGCCAGGGCATCAAATGGGTTTACCCGCCCGCCCTGGCGGACATTGTGCCTACGCCGGACGCGCCGGTCTGCGCCGTCGGCGCCTTGCCCGAGACGCTGCTCCCGCTGGCAGGTGGTGTTTGCAGCTGGAAGTCCCTTGTTCTCAACAGAGTCAGCAACGCGGCGGGCGGGTACGTGGCAGGGGAGATGCAGCCTCTGGGCGGTTTGATCACGGTTCGGCTCACGCCGCCTGATGCCGCGACGTTTCTTTTCAGACTTGAGCTGGGTTCGTTCACGAGAGTGACGAATGACAATGACAGTTGGACAACGCCGCTGGGAAAGAGCCTGGATAGCGTGGATCGAGGCATGCCTGTGTGGAATGGGCCACTCTAGGCAAGGGCTGAGTTTGAGTTAGGGGGGAGGAATACAAGCCCTGAGGTACTTGATTTTGTTTTGTCCGGAGAGAAGGATCAAAAGCTGTTAGGTGGCAATGATGGACAACTATTTTACGATGGCTTGCCTGGCGTATAGCTAGAGAAGTCAACGACGATGTAGCGGAGGATCCTCGGCCGCAATGGCGATATACTCATGGTATATACGTAAATGTGCCGAAGTAAGTATATTGGTATGATATTGTGATAATGTTCATGTGGTCGAACAAAGCAATTGCGCTTTATGATTCGAAGTGAATTCTGTTCATACATAAATAAGTACATAATAGCCCCTGAGTGTGGAGAATATACCCTTGTCTCATTATCAAGTGTGGACAAGAGAGACCGGGGGAAGGAGAGGGTATGGTAGATTGACGTCTTTTAGGCACCTGATCGGATCAGCGCCAAATTCCTACCAAGCCAGACAGTTGGTTTGTTTTTATTTGTTGGCGAGCTTGTTCATTGAGAAATGGTCTGCTATGTATTGTGACTTGCTTGGGCACTAAGCAATTAGGTAGACTTTGGACCTATGCCCATGCCGATGCAAGCCTCAAGGTATAGGAATCATGTGTTGTACGCAGGATTCCATTAGTTTCACCAGATGACACCAGGGATGGGCAAATACGCAGGCAGTTAACTCATCATTCATTCGCCCGTGATAGTAATGCTCTATGATATAATAAACCCATCCCATCGCCCCAGCACGCTTCCGGCGTGCGATATTATATGCAGCACAAACCGTACATCAGTAAACACCCTGGTGATAGATGGATACCCTCACCCTCCGACAAAACGCCTGTGTCCCTCGATTCAACCCACGCCTAAGAGAGAGAGAAAACAAAGTGGAAATCCGTTTCCTTCACAGCTAGTCCAGCAATACAGGTTATCGGGGCAGACCAGATCGGAGTGATCGGATAGGAGAAGGGTGGAAGTGAAGCAAACCAGCTGGCGGTTTCACTCCTTAGATGCACCGTTCGTGGCGTCCTCCTTGGTGTAATAGGCATCCTGCTGCTGCGACCGCTCGGCCTGGACGCCGCCGTCGACGCCCGCCTCGCCGTGGACGTGGTCGCGGTGGCCCCAGAATGCGTCGCGCTCGCGCAGGAGGTCGTCGGCCCAGGCCTTGATCTCGGGCAGCTGGACGCGGGTGGCTACGTAGGCGAACTCGCCGAGGTCGAGACGGCGGTCGGCGCGTTTCTCGTACTCGACCATCTGGGTCAGCAGCTCAACCTTGTCGAGGTCGTGCACGAAGTGACTGTCGAGCGTCTCCGAGTCCTCGTACTCCTGCCAGAGGGCGCGGATGTCCTTCCCCGCCAGCCCGCCCGCGACGCCGCCCAGCAGCTGCGTAGCGATGTGGTCCATCGCCGCCGCCTCGCGCCGGCTCTTCTCCGGCTTCGGGATTCCGTCCACCGGCGTGATGTCCCCCACTATCGCCTCGGCCATGTCGTGCACCAGGCACATCTTCATGCACTTTGCTAGGTCGATCCGCGGCAGTAGCGACGGCGGGCAGAGCAGCGACATCAGGGACATGCGATACATGTGGTCGGAGATGGATTCGCCCCTAGAAAATTTGATGCAACCCACACAGCATAGTTAGCTTCCATTCTGTTTTCCCACATAGGTAGCCGTCCTTGTGATACATAGGCACGCCATGCCTCCCCTTTTTTTTCTTTCTTACCTATTGATTCCAAATCTCCGCCACCCTTCTCGCTTATTCGTCTTCAGCCGCTCGAGTATATGGAAGAAGGGAATTGGGGAGCTCGATCCAGTGGCAGGGGGCTCGGGATGGATCGTGGCAAGGACCTTTTCAACCGCCCAGGGCTCGGAGATCTTGGGTGTGATGACGACGGCAGGGTCTACAGTTGCAATGCTATGGTTAGTGTCATGTCTTCATGACGGTGAAGCTGAAGCTGACGGCGGTAGTCTCCTTAGACTGCACATACCAAGGGTTTCCTTGCCGCCATGAGTGGCACTGGGTGACATATTGTCGTTTTATTTTGTCTTGTATTGCCTTGTCGTGTTTCTTGTTTCCCTTTGGAATCGCGTAGGACGGAGGAAGTACTCGTTGTGTGGTTGCAAGAACTGGGCTCGTTCCAGCTGTTTACTGTAGACGGGGGATGGCAGGAGGCGGGGTGGCTCGAAAGGGTCTCGCAGCAATTGACTAGCAAAGAACTCGTCACAGCCGTCTAACAGAAAGGAAGAGCTCGAGAAGGGAAGGGAACTTATAGTATTAATACTATTAAATGTCTTAAAAGTCTAGGTGTGCCTGGCAGCCTGGGAACATATCAGCCTTAGAGAGGAAGTGAGACGAGACGATATCACAGCGGCCTGAGTTTCCTTCGTACAAAGAGGCAAGACAGGTGAAGGTAACTAAGGTATGAGACCGGCATGCCTTAGATGCCTTAGATGCCTTAGGGAGGCCCTACCACAGGCTAAGGCACACGGTGAGAAGAACATGTGGAGTCCACGAGACGAAAAGTGGACCGTAACGGTTCTGTCCAAAGAGACAAGCAAATGAGAAACATGGTAAAACGAGATTCTTGACCATTCCTGACGATTCTTGACACACAACCTGGAAGCTGACAAGATCTTATCCCGACCACGAGGGCCATGAGGGTCACACCGACCCCACCATCCCGATAACCTGGAAGTGGGTTTGTTCTGCCCGTTTCTGGGAGCTTATCTATTGGTGGAAGCTTATGATGCAGGGGCAGCAGCAGCAGGCTGGCAGGGCAGGCACCGCCACTCCGCTGGCTCTGTCCGGATTGTGCCTACCTAGCAGGCAGAGTCCGGAAAAAACCATACGGATCTCAGTGGCCCAAGCGTGACATATGTATGGTTTTTATCGGACTCTGCCTGCCTAGTAGTTATAGGATCGCCCTCCTTTCTCTCATACCTACCACTTAGTTAGAAGGTAGTTACCTCCCTACTGGCTGGGGTTTGAGTCCTGACTGCACTTGCCTGGCTACCAATCCATCTCCATCTGGTGACACCTTCACCGTCAAAGGTCATATGAATAGCAGAGGCAGAAACCCCTGTCTTCCTTCCTGCCCCCCCCCCCCCTGCCCTCTCCTGCTCTTTCCTGCTCCATCGCCATGCTGACGGGAAGGAACGGGTATCTGCATCTCGATCTCCGACATCCTTGCCATGTCTCTGATTCCTCTCAGGCCATCTCTTGTTCAGCGATCTCGTGTACCGGCGTCCTGCCTGGTGTCTCGGTCCTCGTGTTTCCTGTCTTTGTGTGCTTGTTGCGCCAGAACATTAAACATCTCTGCCGCGGTCTCATCTTTGTGCATGACAAATAACGTTGTGATTCAGATCCGAAACCGTGGGCAGCTACCTACCAGGCTACCAGTGGTTACCACACCCATTTTGTCCTGGGTACCAGTGACCATCATTCACCGGGTTTCTGGTGCTTTTCAGGTTCTCATAACGACATATGCATATGCGTGCAATAACCGCAATGCTTGAAATGCTCGGGCATTAGCTACATTCTGTCTGGCAGCTAGTTGAGCTTTGGTGGGTCGAGCGTTGGGTGTCCATTCTCATGCATTCCAATAAACCCCGGGGCTTATTGGTCAAGGTAATGGTTCAGAACTATGGCATTTTATTTGCTATTTTGACACTGGGACTGTTTTTTTGCCGTGATATCTCATTGCAAACCCGCTGCGAGCATCTAACATGTGAATTTATCGTAGCATAACCCCTCCCCCCTCCCCCTTTACTTTAGGAACTCCAAAGTGAGCTTCTTATACACCTGGATGCTTTCCATGATCTCACTTATCCCGATACACTCGTCCTTGCCATGCGCAACCAAGATGGACCCGGGGCCGTACAACACCTTCCTGTGGTCGCCCCTCAGCCGTGGCACGTCGGTCCCGTACGCCATGGGTGCTGCCTCGAGCCCCTCAAACTCCCATTCGAGCAACGTCTCAGGGTACTCGAACTGGAACTTGACCTCGACGTCGGGCTGATGCTTGGCAACGACGTCCGAGACGGTTTTCTTAATCCCCGCCAGGTCCGCTGCGATGCGTATGCTGCAGAGCGCCGTCGCGGAGGCCGCAAGGACATTGTAGCCCACACCACCTTCGATCTTGCCGATATTCAGGGTCGAGGGGCCGAGAAGGTCCGATTCCGGCCACCGCACCGCCGACAGGTCGTTGAGCGCGTTGATTAGTGATAGCGTTGCGCTCTTGCCGAGATGGGGGTATCCTGAGTGACTATACGATGAATAATCTTTAGCACATTCCATTCTGCAACCAACACCAGCAGGCGGATGTGGTCGGTCACGAGACGAGACGAGACGAGATGGAGCGGAGTGGGAAGTACAAGCTTACCAAGCCTTCCCGTGAGCAACCACCTCAAACACCAGGTTTCCCTTGTGCCCCTTTCCTAGCTTGCCCTCAGTCGGCTCTCCAAATATGCCCGCCTCCCACGTGAGCCCCATGTCGTTCGCGGCGAGCATGCCGGGGCCTCCCTTTTCCTCGCCAACGACGAACAGGAAGCTCACGTCGCCGCCCTCCCCCCTCAACTTCCCTTCGGCGCGCAGCTCCTCGACAGCATACAGCTGCGCGACGAGGGGGCCCAGGTCGTCGCACGCGCCGCGCCCACGGATCACGTCCCCATCTACGCTGAAGGGGATGTGCGGCGGCACCGTGTCCATGTGCGAGGTCAGCAGCACGCGCGCCTGCCGCCGCTCCCCTAGGTACGCGTACACGTTGTGCCGGCTCGACCCCGGCGTGATCGGGATCCGCTCCGCCGTGTACCCGAGCCCCCGCAGGATCCGCTCTAGGAACACGCCGATTTCATACTCCCGCTCACTCGTGCTGTCGATGTTGATGAGTGACTCGAGCAGCTGTATGGCCGGGTGATTCCGCGCAGGTTCTTCGGATCCTGACATGATCTATCTCTTTCTCTTTTTCGGTTCCCGGACGGCTGATGACGTAGAGGACTAGAACGTGGATAGGCAGGTGGCTAGTGAGGGAAATGCAGATTAAGGGGGGGCTGTCTCGGCCTGTCTCACATCTACCTACCCAACTAGACCGCGTCTTGGGTAGCAAACCGGCTTCTTTTGTAAAGGGCCGCCCATATTGATGTTTCCTGGAAATTGGTGAGCATGCAATCTCCAACCGGTGATGCTTGCTATGTTCCCGGTTACATGTAGTTTCCCCGCACCACGTCCATAGGCGCTGCCGGTTAGAACCCCGATCTTTATCAAACCATCGAAGTATACCACCAGTCAAACCTAATAAAGTCCTCTGCAACCGACTCGACCACTTACTATAATTGTGGATCAATTAGGTACTCTGATTGGAATTCCCATCGCAGGCAGATAGGTAACGCTGATACGAGGTTCGGCGCCGAATAAAAGAAGCCGATCGGCTCAAGCCTGCGAATTTCCCAACTTGCTCCAGATCCCGGTTGGTATTATCACAAGTACACCGATGGCGGCGGCCTTGTCTGACAACAATGGCGAATCTGAAGCTTCCTCGGGTAGTATTTCGATACTAGTGTAATCCGGATGCGAACGCATGATTAGGAAAGTCTCTCAAATTTACTAGATCATTTCACTCCTACCGCAGTCTGCGACACCACCATCGCCCAGCTACAACACAGATAGAGCAGCCAGCCAGCATGGGGGACGCTGCTGATGCCGCAGAACCGCCCCGGGCCAACGTCAACGACAATGACGACGACGAGGCGTCCCAGAAGCCCACCGTCCTCCTGGTTCTGTCAAGCATGCGCGCCGATGACGACACGCCCGAGTGGCGGGACGTGCTATCGAGGTTCAACGTGATTCACTACGATTGCGCAACGGTGGAGGAATTCTGCGCGCGGCTGCGGCAGCCGGACGGCGGGCCCTACGGGCGCATCGACGCGATCCTGCGCACGGGGTGGCTTAAGGCGGGGCCGTACGCGCAGCATGCGTTGTTCCGCGGGGAGCCCATCACCCTGTTACCGCCATCGCTGCGCTTCATCGGGTGCAGTGGGCATGGTTATGACGCGGCGGACATCCCGGCACTGTCGGCGCGCGGCGTCGCCTACGCCAACACGCCCGACACGTGCACCGAGGCCGTCGCCAACACGGGCTTGTCGCTGATCCTTAACGTTTATCGCAAGTTCACGCTGGCCGAGCACCTCGCGCGCCAGCAACAGTCGGGACATTCGGGTTGGGCTGACAGCCGTGTTGTTGGTGAAGTCGCCGTCGACCCCTGCGGCCAGGTCCTCGGCGTCGTCGGCCTCGGCGACATCGGCCTTGCCGCCGCGCGCAAGGCCGCCCTCGCTTTAGATATGGAGATCCACTATCACAACCGCCGAGGGCCGCGGCCGGACCTCGAGGCGCAACTGCCGCGGGGCGCCACGTACCACGACTCCGTCGCGTCGCTGCTGCAGGCGGCTGACTGCGTCTTCCTCGCATGCCCGCTGACACCGGAAACACATCACATGATCTCGGCGGAGAGCCTGGCAGCGGTGGCGCACAAGAAGATCCGCATTGTCAACATCGCGAGGGGCGGGCTGATCGACGAGGACGCCCTGCTGGACGCCATGGACAGCGGCCAGGTGGTCGGGGTCGGCCTCGACGTCCACGCCAACGAGCCCGGCGTCAACCCGCGGCTGGCCGATAATTATAATGTCACGGTTCTGCCGCACATCGGCGTGGCCTCGCATACGAGCTGGAAACGGTTCGACGAGGTGAACCTAAAGAACCTGATAGAGTTCTTCTTCGGAGATAAGAACAAAGTTACGTTGGTCAATCAGGACCGTTTAGAAAGGATTCAGAATAAAGAATAATAACCAGATTTACAATCCAAGTTTGAATACCCATAATAATAATAATCAGGTTTACCGTATAGGCGAAACTACCTAAGATCGCCTGGGGAAAAGGAAAGCCTCCTATCCGGAAACAATCTTCAAAATTTCAACACGTCATATCGCCCCTCCCTGATCATACCCTTATCCCATGTCATACCTACGCGAAAAAAACATATAAGGAATGCTCCTGTGTCTGGCTAACTACAGGCTTGCCTGTAGCCTCAGATTTCCGATCCTAAACTAGACAGGATCCGCAGCCTCCCAAGACAGAGCCCACGGCACCTCTTCATCATTCGACAAATTCAGATCTCCCGGGCTCCAATTTGTGTCGAAGTTCCCAAGGAAGTCCTGGATAAAGGGGGCATCGAGCGGAGCGGCCGACAGCACCTCGCTGCTCGTCACGGGCACATTTCCCAGGGTCCCAGGCATCCGGTACGGCCCGCCGCTGCCGCCGCCGCCGCCGTTCTCGATTCGCACTTGGTGGTGCGGGATTTCCCCGCCGCGCGAGACGTTCGCTGCGAAGGTACCGGTTGACGTGACGTATCCTCTTAAGGGCGGCGGCTGTTGCTGCTGCTGCGGGTGGCTCTGCTGCGTAGGACCCAATCGTATACCATTACCACTGCTAGCACCACTGTACTTGCTGCTACCACCACCACCACCACCACCAGGAAGGGGATACTCCACCGAAGAACCCGAGCCCGAACCCGAGCCCGGCCCCGCCGGGAACCTCGCCGCCGCGGCGAGCAGCGCCTCGTCGACGTCGCGCTGGAGGGCGGCCAGGCGGCCGTGGAACTCGCGCGCGGGCAGGTTCCCGTCGTCGACCATGGACTGCAGCAGGGCGCGCGACAGGGCGATGGCGTCGCGGTCGGCGTCGTTGGCCCGCAGCAGGTTCGACATGATGAGCACGGCCGTCGACGAGAAGGCGTAGTGCGAGTCGAAGAATCCGAACGTTGCGATGCTGCCGTCCGCCCACAGCTGGCCCAGCAGGTTCGCCGTCGCCCGCGCCGCGTAGATGCACGCCTCGCTCAGCGCGACCGTCATGGGCGAGAGCGGCTTGGGCGCTGTCGACGAGGTGGATGGGGGTCCCCCTGCTCCTGCTGCGGCTGCTTTTGATGATGATGATGATGGTGGTGGGGGTGGTGATGATGGCGCTGCGGAGGTGGATGCTGGACTGCCGCCGGTAGCTAGCCTGTTGCTCTTGATGTAGTGGTTGAAAACGTGGAGTAGTACAGGTCGCGTGGTTAGGATAATGCACTAATTGGGTGCTTCTCGTTAGTTTGATGCGCTGAGTGACTAAAGTCACTCTGCGGAAGCTAGGATGATCAGGGGCTCGATCAGGGGCTTGGCTTAATCAACTTACCTGGTTGAAGTGGAGCCGCAGGGACGCGACGGGCCGCGAGCCGTATGAAGGGAACCTCTGGTGGTTCAGCTTGAGCTCGGGCGGGAGCTCGGCGTCCCACTGCTTCAAGTTGTTCAGTATCGTGTGGACATTGCGGATGAAGTCGCCCGACCGCTGGGTCGGGACGCCGTAGATCAGGTTGAGGATGGAGCCGGTGATCTTGGACAGCTTGACGTTGGAGATGAGCTGCTTCGGGTCCATGAAATCCTCGTCCGCCACCTTGGGCGAGGGCAGCGGCACGTCGATGTCCTCGTCCTTGATCATCACTGCGTGCCCCAGCTTCGAGCTGCACAGCCGGTCGAACGTGTACACCGTCCACCAGACCCGCCGCCGGTTCTCGATCTCGGCCGGGTCCGTCGCCGGGTCGTACGTGATGTTCCGGTGCAGGCCGAGAGTCAGGCTTAGCCGGAGCGCGAGGCCGGCATACGTGTATGCGGTGTTCTTCCGGTTCAGCGCGTGCGAGTAGAATGACTAGGTACTTCGTGTCAGTAGGTATTTCACTCGCCAAGTCTATCTACCGACTTGCTTGGAGGGTGGGACTATACTAAGAGTAGGAGCGTCTCGATATAGTTGATGTCCGGCTCTTCAAACTGGTCTTGCAACAGAGATATGGCCTGTATGAAGAACTTGGTCCCGGGGACGACCCGCTCGCCGTTTTCGATAGAGCACGTCTTCTTCAGGTACAGCTCCCCCAACGCCAGCACGACGAACAGCTTGCACAACGACATATTGTCGGCTTCGTCCGGATCCTGATAGATCCGATCTATCTGCTCGAAGAAGGACTTTCGCCGCAAGAGGTGGTAATCTTGCCCAATGAACCGTAATACGACCTGTACGAGAACCTGCGTGTAGGCCCGGCTGGGCAGGTTGACCTCATACTGTATGGAGCGTTGGAAGCCGGGATGCTTCAACATTGGCGTCACGCATGGCACGTTCGGGTGATTGTTGCCTCTGATATGAAACCCCAGGCGAGTCACGAAGGCGGTGCACGCCGCTCCTCCGACGTAGACCAGCCGGGAGGAAGTGCAATCATTCTGCGTTGTGAGGCGATCCTCGAGTAGTGGGTCTGCCACATCCGCAGCGGCCTCCTCGTCATCCTCCCGACAGTCCTCGGTATCGGGAGAGGTGGCGGTAGCTGCTTGCCCTCGGGAGTCAAGGGGGCTGCCCAGCAGCTTATCCCCATTTCCATTGCCATTGCTTTGCGGCGCGGCTTTTCTGAGCTCGGCGTTCTCAGCCCGAAGCTTCTCGATATAACTGTAGGAACTGTCTTAGCCTGAAAGAAACCATACTCCACGCGAGCAATCACGACTACCTCCACGATATGGGATCATGAGCTTCTACCTTTCAAGGACTGTGACTTTCTATATAGTTAGAGACCGTTAGCGCACAGAACCTAAACCTCGAGTTGCCCCCCACGTGTGTGTGCATCTTGCAGTAGTAACATGTATAATTTCTGGCATATCACTGCACACTCGGGTATGAACATCGAGTGTTCATGCAGAACAAATACAGCGATGTGAAAAAGCTCAAAGGCCTCCCGGGGTTAAATGTACTCACCCGCTCTCGGTTGGGAAAAGTACACTCAGCAGCTCTGCCGGATCTCACACAACCGCGACATGGCTTCCCGCCAGAGCACTTGGTCTTTTGTGAATGGCAACGACTATAGGCGTGTCACTACAACAGAATTCTCGACATCACGTAGGTATCGTATCGTATATCGTACGACGGGCACAACAAGCTTACCCGCACGCCACATAGCTTCGCTTAGTCCGTTTAGCGAGCTTGGGGGATTCATCTTCAACATCGGTTGATGTCATGATGGGCCGAATGGTGCTTCTGGAGGACGACGGGACCCATTGGATTGGATCATATCGCGAGGAAAAAGGGCTGTGACCGGCAGGGACGTGAGGGCTTGGGCCGGTTTAGTATACCGTAAGAATGAACCCCAGGGCGATCGCCTGGGGGAGAGTGGACAGGCCATGTGGAGAGCCGGGATCAGGATCGGGTGATAACAGAGATGCCGACTTAGGCGATAAGCAAGCGGGTATTGGAGGCTTTAATCCTGACTATATAGAGGTATATAATACGAAGTCCTTGCGCGGAATATCGAAGATTCTCACGACTGAAACATGGAGACATATACCCAGGACTATACTTCTGAGTTTGATCGTCATTATTCCTTCCACAAACACCAAGTTCTCCCATGAAAAGGTGCATTGCATTATATAAAACTCACTATTTCGTGAGGTATCGCGAGACGCGATCCGCTTCGCTTACCCCACAAAGAGGACTATATATGGGGTAAAAAAGTGGTTGTGATCTTCGTGCCGCGACTAGAATACCCCATAGTTCGATGCTCGGTTAGCTATTACTAACAACAATACCGAGCTCTTTGGAGATGAACGCACTATAACTGACCTATAACTATATGATATATGATGCATCACATCTTGCAGAGAGGTACAGTACTTGTGCGCATTTTGAAAATACCTCGGGTGATTTGCCGCTGGCAAGATAGACGGACATAGAGCGAATAGACAGGGCCTGCGATCTCGCAATCAGGATACGTTATCAACATCCATTCGGGAATAAAGTCGGGATATTACCGCTACCCAGTGACCAACTAAGATAGATCAGGTAGACTAGGCCACCAAACACACGATAATACTCATTACGAACGCGACTAGTGGTAGTGCTATCTATTTACTACGTTTAAGGCTGAACTATCTCCGGTCTATCGAGGCTTCCTGAATCATGACGTTAGCGAATAAAAATTGCTTTAGTCTTAAGTAGTTAGGTACCAATCATAAGTTGAGCATTCCTCATGATTGTGACGTTACTGTTCAGTATATACTCTCTAGGCGGTGGGTTATGATACTCGAACGAGAAAAATAGGGGCCGGTAGGAACAGACGAGACAAGCTTTGTAAACATGTAACGCATCACGGGTGCTATTCGCTAATTATACATTGCAGCAACTTCTAAAAGTACATTATGAGTTCCAATGTACAGCTGTCCTTACAAGCTGTACTTGAAGTGGATATCGTAATCGCCATCCTCAGGACGATGGGGCAAAGGGGATCCGGCCTCCTCCGCAGCCCTGATCTTTGCAGCCCGCTTCCCGTTGACGACATGCATCCCAATCATCAACGAGGCAACCATTGCGAGTGCTACGGCCGCCAATCCCATGGAGATAGACAGACCCCTGATGTACCTTGGGCTGTCCGCGGTGGTGAAAACCTGGCCGACGGCTACACCGGCGGTGTTCCCCAGTGTCAGGGTCGCGCCAGCCATGGTAGCACGCTTGAAGTGGCGAGCAGCGTTGTCGTTGAGCCACATGATGCTCATTCCGGTTGTAGGGTAGATGCCCATGACCGTAACTGGGGGTGTGTTAGTCAACCATTATAATGGGCAGGTCTAGTAGACAAGTAGTGATGTTCATTGTGTGTTTGACTTACTGAAGCAGGCAAAGTAACGCACGCCGAGATTGTCGACAGATATCAGCATTGCATAGCCGATAATGAGGCATAGTAACGGGCCCCCTATCCAATACCCGCGATTGCTCATTCGATCCGACATGTAAGCCGTGAACAAGAACGTGATTAAGCCCCAGAAGTAAATAGGCACCGTGAGAAGATTGGCCATGACGGAAGTATAGCCCAATCCGTTGATAATCTTCGGGAGGAATGTGGTAAACCCATAGAGCGATATATCGACCGAGAACTGAAAGACGAAGCTGTATACAGGGATTAGCATCGCCGTAGCTATGGGATAAGGAGGGAGTCTACTCACAAAGCAAAGAACTTGGGGTCCGTCAACGCATCGCGGACAGCTTTCCAACCGAACTCCTCCTCAAGACCCCAGTGTGGCTCCAGATCGTATCGCAGCTGCATCATCTTCTTTTCTTCTTCCGTCAAGAACCACGCCGTCGTGGGCGAGTTGGGAAAGAAGAAATAAAACAGGGGGCAGACGAGTATAGTGAGTATGCCCTCGATTATGAAGAGCGCCCGCCAGCTGGAGAAGAATGTCCCGGTATGAATTTGCGTCAAACCGAAGGCGAAAATCCCACCGAAGGCGCTGGCAAGGGCACTGAAGGCAAAGATGACGGATGATCTGCGCGGCATATTAGTTGTCTATCTGCCATGTTGGATTCAATTCATTCCAGCATTGCTTACCTCTTGCCTCGTTCCGACTTCTTATATATAAGGCCGATATATACGTTGATGCATGGGATCAAGCCGGCCCTGCAAACATTAGCATCTGAGCGGCATATCAACTATAGATCAGGCCTCCAAAATGGCGATTTGTGAGATCTAATACGTCCGTATATAGGATAGGAGTCCAGCGTGTGCTTACTCAAAGAATCCGATCAGGAGGCGGCATGCATAGAGTCCCTGCCAGTTTGTGACGAAGCCGGTGGCCAAACAAATCACGCCCCTTAGAACGGTAAGCCGAGGAACAATAGATAGCATCTAGTTACGAGAGGACATACCAGGCAAGGCAACAGGTTGTCAGGAGGTACTTGGGACCAATGATCTTGAGCATCACAGCGACGGGACCCTCGAACGGCACGTAAGTCGCGTACAGGAGAGTGACGGCCGTTCCGTATTGGTTTCCGATGAGGCCAATGTCGTCGGGCATACCGGCGATCTGCGCATTGCCGATATTGCTCCTAGACGGAGGGTTATTATCACGTCCCGATTGGCTTAACATCCTGGAATGTGCTGGTTTACCTGTCAAGGTTGGCGAGCATGTAGAGAAGCCCGAGCAATCCGATTGCGTAGAACTGTGACACACGATTAGGATGATTGGTCCAATTCGAGTTCATTCTCGTGACTTGCATCAAATTTCCTCATCATCTTCGCCTCCTTGACGGGGTCGATGACCGCAGTCGTAGTTTCTCCATTGTTATCCCCCTCGCCTCCCATGCCCATGGCCTTGTCGTCGAGTTCTTCCCGTCCCATAGCTGGCCTGTCACCTCGGTTCGGTAGTCTGGTGACAATGGAAATGAATTGAACCCAAGAATGAATGGGATGAGATGGTGTCGATTGATCTATCCGATCATATCATATGTCATATTCTCAAGGGTATGTAGTAAGTCGCTGGTGTTTACCATTCGGTCTATTAATAAAGATCAGCATATCGGTGTCTATCTACGGACAACGCGTTGCGGCGTTGTATTCTACCCTGGATCCTGGAGGCTGGAGATAGGTATGATCAAAGCAGCCTATCACTGCTATCTATCAGATATCAGACAAACCATCGGCTGGCGCGTCAACCTGATTATCCTGTTATCCTCGTTATCGTCAGATCTCTAATGGGGCCCGTTCGTTACCCCGGGTATTTAAATTAGTGCCATCCCCAGTATATTGCTCGGTTGCGGTTCGGTCGCTCTGCGATCGGCTTCGAAGTCTGGCCCGTCCTAGCCGTCGTGCCTCTAAGCTGCCGATCAAGACCCACCACGATAGGTAAAGCGCTACAGTAGTGCTACTCAGTGCCCTTGAGACATCCCCGGTCCGATACGGAGATGCCGATCAGATCCCGTATACTCGGTAAAGGTTGCCGAGTATAGTATAGCGAGTATCGTGAAAGTCGGCAACGAGTATCTGATGCCGTTCTTTAGTAGTTCACACACTACCGTTAGAGGAGCACCACAAGGGTGGAGGACATTAGATAGACTTATATACCGCATGCACACCATCTTATAGTAGAGGCAGTGAGTTTGAGTATATTATTCGCTCTTTTTCTCTTGTTGGTGTCGTCAAATCGACAATCTAATATCTTTACCGTACCCACATCATGCCTTCAGTCGCAGAAGCAGGGATAAGAATCGCTATAGATAGGGGTGGCACGTTTTGTGACTTGTAGGTTTCAGAATTCCAAAACCATTAACCTCAGAGATCATGAGCGCATTATGATATGTGAATGGCAAATCTTGGCCAACATAAGATCGATCTGCTAAAAATACTCTTCTTAGTTGGGCCCAGGTACCCGGTCATGAGAATGACTTGGTTTTTAAGTTGCTGTCGGTGTGTCCCGACGAGTACGAAGATGCCCCTACGGAAGGCATAAGACAGATTTTGGAGAAGGCCACAGGGGTAGAAATCCCGAAAGGAACACCACTAGATCTCACTCCAGTGGAGAGCATACGCATGGGAACTACAGTTGCCACCAATGCCCTCCTGGAACGCAAAGGCGAGAGAACCGCGTTGCTCATCACCCGGGGTTTCCGTGATCTCCTGATCATTGGCAACCAAGCTCGTCCAAAACTGTTTGATCTATCCGTGCGGAAACTGGACAGGCTATATGAGACCGTTGTCGAGGTGGATGAACGAGTGACGGCGGAGGGCTTTTCAGAAGACCCCGAGCCCAAACCTATTCACATAGACAGTGATCCAGCGTTGGTTGAAGGTCTTACGGGCGAGCCGCTCCGCATTCTCAAGAAGCCAGACCTGGAAAGTGTCAGACAGGACCTCCAGAAGCTATGGGACCAGGGATTCCGGAGTTTGGCCGTGGCCCTTATGCACTCCTATAACTTCCCCGACCACGAGCTGGCGATAGGGGAGCTTGCCAAGGAGATGGGTTTCAAGGTCTCGCTCTCCTCACAACTCCAGAGCATGATCAAGATCGTGCCCCGCGCCCAATCTGCCGTCGCGGATGCATACCTATCACCGATCACGGAGACCTACCTCGAGGGGTTCCGGCGCAGTTTCAAAGGAGAGCTGCTGGACGACCACGCGAACAAGCTACTGCTGTC
This sequence comes from Diatrype stigma, assembly GCA_022225965.2. Taxonomy (NCBI): domain Eukaryota; kingdom Fungi; phylum Ascomycota; class Sordariomycetes; order Xylariales; family Diatrypaceae; genus Diatrype; species Diatrype stigma. The sequence goes on along the minus strand of JAKJXP020000112.1, from coordinate 74,932 downwards.
CCAATCCCACGGTGGCTTGGTGAAGTTCACGGAGTTTACAGGCCTGCGAGCGATTCTGTCCGGTCCCGCCGGCGGGGTCATCGGATACGCGAAGACCTGCTACGATCCCGCCGAGGGCACCCCGGTGCTGGGTTTCGACATGGGCGGCACGAGCACGGACGTCTCGCGGTACGGCGGAACATTGGAGCACGTCTTCGAGAGCACGACGGCCGAGGTGTCCATCCAAAGCCCGCAGCTGGACGTCAACACGGTGGCCGCCGGCGGAGGCTCGATTCTCTTCTGGAGCAACGGCCTCTTCAAGGTCGGCCCCGAGTCCGCCGGCGCCTTCCCGGGACCGGCGTGCTACGGAAACGGAGGACCGCTCACCATCACGGATGCGAACTACTTCCTGGGGCGCATCCTGCCGGACTACTTCCCGCGCAAGCTCGACTTCGAGAGGGTGCAGAAGGAGTTCCTCAAGCTGACCGAGGTGGTCAACGCCGAGAAGCACGGTGACGACAAGCTGAGCCCGGAAGAGGTGGCCATGGGCTTCATCGAGGTCGCGAATGCGACCATGGCGCGGCCGATCCGTAGCTTGAGCGAAGGCCGAGGATTCGAGACCGCGTCGCATAACTTGGCCAGTTTCGGCGGTGCCGGCGGCCAGCATGCGGTTGCCATTGCTCGGCACCTTGGTATTCGTCGTGTTCTGATCCACAGACTGTCCAGTATCCTGTCCGCGTTCGGCATGGCGTTGGCAGATGTCGTCGTCGAGAAGCAAGAGCCCGAATCTGCTGCGTACGGTCCGGACTCCAGTGCACGGATCCAGGAACGTCTGAAAGTACTATCGGAAAGGGCTGGGTTGGATCTACAAGCCCAAGGCATTCCGACGCACCGCATCGAGCATGAGCATTTCCTCAACATGAGGTACAGGGGTAGCGACACAGCGCTGATGATCCCGGAACCAACAGATGGCGACTTTGCGGCAGCCTTCGTGGAGCGCCATCATCGCGAGTTCGGCTTCAGCCAGCCTAGAGACATCTTAGTCGATGACGTTCGTGTTCGCAGCGTGGGAAAGGCGATGGACGTCCCGATATCCAACCCGTTCGAGCAACTGAAAGATTCAGACAGCTTCCCTGTAAACGACCCTTCCACAGCAAAGGCAACGCGGAAAGTCTACTTCGGATCGACCGGTTGGACTGATGCCGCGATATTCCACATCAATGCCATGCCTAAGCATTCCAAGATAAAGGGTCCTGCGGTTGCTATTGATGAGACTCAGACCATCATCATCGAGGATGACAGCGAGGCTATCGTCCTGGACGAGCACCTCATCCTAGATATAGTCAGCACGAAGAACAAAGTCATTGGGACCGACGATGTTGATCCCATTCAATTGTCGGTCTTCGGACATCGGTTTATGTCTGTCGCAGAGCAGGTACGTTGACATAGCAAGGGTGCTTGCTTGTTGGAGTGACACTAACATCGTGTAGATGGGTAGAACGCTACAGAAAACGTCCATTTCGACAAATATCAAGGAGCGCCTGGACTACTCCTGCGCTGTGTTTTCTGCCGCAGGTGGCTTAGTAGCAAATGCTCCTCATATTCCAGGACATCTTGGCTCCATGAGCACTGCAATTCGATACCAGGCCGACAAATATAGGGGTAAGGAGGGACTGAAGCCTGGCGATGTCGTCCTCTCAAACCACCCTTGCGCGGGCGGAACACATCTACCGGATTTGACTGTTACTACGCCTGTATTCGATGATAACGACAACCCAACGGAGATATTATTTTTCGTAGCTAATAGGGGTGAGCTTTGATCACGAGATGTATCACTTTGTACATATGCTGACTTTTCGTCTTTCAGGCCATCATGCGGACATTGGCGGAATCCTAGCTGGTTCCATGCCGCCTAACTCTACGGAGTTATGGCAAGAAGGTGCCGCCATCGAGTCCTTTAAAATGGTCAAGGAGGGTGTGTTTGACGAAGAAGGTCTGGTAGAAGAACTCTATGTCAAGCCTGGAAAGTTCCCTGGCTGCAGTGGCACAAGAACGCTCAAGGACAACATCGCCGACTTGAAGGCAGCTGTCGCGGCCAACAATAGGGGTATCCACTTGATCCAGGCCTTAGTCCGGGAATACACCTGGCCGGTCGTTCGCTTCTACATGGAGGCTATCCAGCGGAACGCCGAGGAGGCTGTGCGCTCCCTCCTGAAGACGTTTAGCAAGCGCTTCGAGGGACATCCCCTCCAAGCCGTCGATTACTTGGACGACGGGACAGCTTTGGCGCTGAAAGTTATAATCAATGGGGAGGACGGTTCGGCGAAGTTTGACTTCACTGGTACTGGACCGGAAGCGTTCAACAACCTGGTAAGTAATATTGGCATTGATCATAAGATGAACTAGGGCCATGCTAACCAATGATCCTCATCAGAACACACCACCTGCCGTCATGTTCTCCGGCATCATCTACTGCCTGCGGTGCATGATCTCGTCGGAAATCCCGCTGAACCAGGGCTGCCTCGCGCCTATCGAGGTGTACTGCCCGCCGAACACGATCCTGTCGCCGAGCCTCAAGGCGGCGACGGTGGGGTCCAACGTGGAGACCTCCCAGCGGATCGTGGACCTGATCTTCAAGGCGTTCCGGGCGGCGGCCGCCAGCCAGGGCACGTGCAACAACCTGACCTTCGGGTACGGCGGCACCGACGAGCACGGCAACGTCACCAAGGGGTTCGGCTACTACGAGACGATCGCGGGCGGCGCGGGCGCCGGCCCCACGTGGGACGGGCAGTCCGGCGTCCACACCAACGTGACCAACACGCGCATCACGGACCCCGAGACCTTCGAGAAACGCTACCCCGTGCTGCTGCGCGAGTTCTCCATCCGCCGCGGCAGCGGTGGCAAGGGGCTGCGCCGAGGCGGCGACGGCTGCGTCCGCGACATCGAGCTGCGTCACCCCATGCAGGTCAGCATCCTGTCGGAGCGGCGCGTGATCCCGCCCTACGGCATGGCGGGCGGCGGCGAAGGCGGCAGGGGCGTCAACCTGTGGCACCGTATCGACCCCGTGGACGGGACCACGCGGACGATCAGCCTCGGCGGCAAGGCGACCACGGAGATGAACACGGGCGACCGGATCGTGATCATGACGCCAGGAGGTGGCGCGTACGGCCCGGATCCGAACCCGGAGAAGGAATTCATCCCGGCCGAAGAGGCTGAGGTTAAGCACACGAATGGAAAGTTTGTGAATGGCGGTGCGGTATTTCGGGCAAATGGTAGTGTCGCTGAAAGGGAGGCGATGGGAGCGTCAAATTAGGAATTATCCTCTATGCATGCATTGTTATAACGGTATGGGGTTAGGTCTATCTACATTTGTATTATTTCATCAGGGCACTACAATATGTAGACACGCTACACAGCGTAGGTATGCAGAGTTCATCACGTACTCACTCGGCCGTTGAGAATTATTGTGATATGCTCGGGTGACCGTCTAGCTTTCTCTGCAACTAGAAAGTAGAGGTATTCACTGAACTGTATCTAGTAATTCTCATAATCGTTAGTATCTGATAGCGAAGGGTCACAGCTCATTGCAACAAGAAAATCGACAGCCTGCATGATCGGATTCATCTGATATGTACATGTATGAAGCCTTTCCCGTTTTCACACCCCCTAGAACTAGGAGGTAAGATCAACATGTAAGCCGGACTCGGGAAGCGGATCCCGGTGCTTTGTCGCACAGTAGCCCGTCGAGCATTGGTAGATCGGCTCCTTAATGGGATGCCGATTGGGACAGTGTAAGGACGGAGCATATAACTGCGACTTGACAATTCACTATTGGATTGGAACTTGGACTGGGGATTCTAGTTGTCAGTCTTATACCGATAAGTTACTTCAAAGAAATGGGGAGCACCAATTATCCGTCGTCGATCTTTGACTCCGTCGAATTCAGTCCATACGACGATGCGTTCAAGGTCCTCGCAGCGTTTGCTAGCGATCCTCATCCCGACAAAGTGAGCCTTGGCGCAGGCGTCTACAGAGATGACAACGCACAGCCCTGGACACTGTCGTCGGTCAAGAAGGTATCCAGCGGAATGGCCTTACCATCTAAAGATAGATCGCATCTGGAACTGACAATAAGACAAGGCAATCCCACTTCTTCCTGATAATCACGACTACCTTCCATTCGGCGGATTCCCCCCCTATCTCGAAGTGTCTCGTGAGCTCCTGTTTGGAGACCTAATTCGAGAATTAGGGGACAGGCTGTGCACGATTCAAACCGTCTCGGGCACTGGGGCATGCCACGTCGGAGCTGTGTTCCTTGTCAATACCATCAAGCCTCGAACCGCATGGATTTCGGATCCTTCGTGGGTCAACCATTCGGTGATATGGGAATGCGCTGGTCCGACCGTGCATAGGAAGTTCTACCCGTACTACGATTCGGGGTCCCGGTCTCTCGACTTTTCCGGCATGATCGGCAAGCTGGAGAACGAAGCCGAAAAGGGAGATGTGGTTATCCTTCAGGCCTGCGCGCATAATCCCACAGGTCTTGATCCGAGCAAGAGCCAATGGTCACAGATCGCCGACGTGTGCGAGGCAAAGGGCCTTGTGCCCTTCTTCGACTGTGCATAGTACGATGATGATTGGTAATACTGCTCTGATGAAGACGAAGACATGCTGACAGTTGGATAACTATGATAGCCAAGGATTCGCGTCCGGCGACCCTGACGAGGACGCATGGGCCGTCCGCCACTTCGCGAGTCGCAGTTCGTTGGAGATCGGCTTCGCCCAGTCGTTCTCCAAGAACTTCGGTCTGTACGGAGAACGAGTCGGGGCTTTCCACCTGCTGACCCGCAATTCTTCGCTGAAGCCAGCTATCCAGTCCCAGCTCGTACGCATCATGCGATCGGAGGTGTCCTCGAGCCCCTCGTTCGGCTGCAGAATCGTCGCAACCGTACTGAGTGATGACCGGCTTCGAGAACAGTGGCAGGGCGACCTCAAGACGATGAGTGCGCGCATCAGAAGCATGCGTGAGGCCCTGTATGCCGAGCTACAACGGCTCGGGACGCCCGGGGACTGGGGCCATATCGTTTCTCAAGTAAGTGAGCTCACGATACTGCAGACGTAGGTGTTTCCTGAACGGCATGCTAAGCTCTTTCCTTACTAGATCGGAATGTTCTCGTATACGGGGCTAGAGGAACATCAAGTCCAGTCCCTACAGGAGGAATATCATATATACTTGTTACCAAGCGGCAGAGCCTCCATCCCTGGCTGTAAGTCCAATAAGCTACCGCCTTGTTGGCAATATTCTGATGTACATCACAGTGACCAGTGGGAATGTTGCTCAAGTAGCCCGGGCTATTGATTTAGTTGTTCGCAAGCAGTGAAGCTTGTTTGGTTTTCGAATTATATTTGACAGCATACACCAGCCAGTGTGATACAGACCAACGTAATCTCGTCGCATTCGGTGCTAGTTCGGCAATACTCCACGGAGTCGATGTAGATATTTCGTTGAAAACCAGGTGCTTAATCGCCGAGGAACAGTTCAAGCATTAAATGATCATTGATCCAATGCATACGGGTATTGATATGCAGGCTGCTTTACATAAGACAATACCATAGAAAGAACCGGTTTGGACCATATCTTCGACTGTCCCCCGAGAGGAGTGGCGGATGTACCTGTGGTTTGTCAGATCACGAAGATGGTTGTAGGCCTATAAGAAAACAGCTTTCATCATACTGTTCAGGCACGGATCTATACCAGTCTTGTTGCTATTCGAATCCACCGAATCCTTAAACGGGACAGCAAAGAAACCCCTATTGTATGAGTGGGGCGGCTGTGATTGGTAGACGGTCGATATTAACCGCAGCTCGGGTAATGTCGAAAGGGCAAGCCCTTCGTCGTTACGGACCTCCTCTCCGTGATGTTTCTAGATTTTGAAGAGGCCAGAACGATCGCGATATTAAGTAAATATCCCGGCTATCCAAGAATATCTTGGCGCGCTGTCCGTCATGATGCCAGGAAGCTGAAGGTACCGGCTAGTCCCGGTACCAGGACTATTCCAGCCCACTGGTCTGGCAGGTGATCTCGTTCCAGGTATCGCGGCAAAAGGTCTTGGGGTCTTGGTATATTGTGGCCTTTGTATGAAATGCCGAAAAGGCAAGCATGTACATGGGTATTTCTGGGATGCATCCGCTCGTGGGGTCGATCGAGCTATCGGCACAATTGATTATATAAACTAGCACCAAGTCGAGTTGGTCGCACTGCAATACGAGCTGAACGATTTCCCATGCAGAGATCAGCGCCCACGCAATTTATACAGCTGTGATTTGGTTTTGTAAACCGTTACGATGTCGTCACTCCTCACTCTAGTGGCGGCGATTGCCGCAGGCTTGATAGGCAAGGCCTATGCCCAGTCAACTATCACGGTCAACCTAGGATCCACGCTGCAGCAGATGGACGGCTTCGGTGTGTCGCAGGCGTTCGGGCGCGCTGCCGAGTTCCGGGACCTGTTGACCGGGGACCCCCAGAAGCAGGGGCTCGACTACCTCTTCAACACCACGACGGGCGCCGGACTCACCATCATTCGCAACCGCATCGGCTCGGGCACCACGAAGGAGGACAGCATCCTCCCGACATCGCCCGGAAGTCCGACCGCGGAGCCCAAGTACGTCTTCGACGAGGATGACAGTGGCCAGGTCTGGTTCAGTCAGCAGGCCCTGAAGTACGGGGTCAAGACCATCTACGCGGACGCATGGTCAGCGCCGGGCTTTATGGTATGTATGCCTAGTCTGCCCCCTTTCCTTCAGCACACAAGATTGACGTGTATGTACAGAAGACAAATGGAAATGAGGTTAACGGCGGATACCTTTGTGGCACTTCGGGCCATACCTGCTCATCCGGAGACTGGCGTCAGGCCTATGCCAATTTCCTGGTGCAGTACGTCAAGTACTACGCCGAGCGAGGGATACCAGTGACGCATCTTGGCTTCCTGAATGAGCCCGATTATGTGTAAGACCTTCTTCCAATGACCCCGGGGCAGCGTATTCTGACTTCTGTTGCCAGTACGAGCTATTCGTCGATGCAATCTGGCGCCAACGAAGCTGCATCATTTATCCCCATATTGCATGAGACTCTCGAGTCTAACGGCTTGGGGAACGTCTCCATCAACTGTTGCGATGCGAGTAAGTGCACCTACTATTATTCCTTACTCAAGGGCCATCAGACATCTATTATTTGTTTCCGTACCTACCTACCTAGCTCTCCATAGCCAGCTCTAGAAACAGCGTCGTAAATGCTAATTCACCCTGTTCTTACCTCCACCCCAGTGGGCTGGAACTCGCAGCAGCAGATCTCCTCGGGCCTCGTCTCGCAGGGGATGGAGCAGTACCTGTACTCGATCACGAGCCACATGTACACGGGGGACCCGAACTCTTCGCCGTCGAGCAAGAAGCTCAAGACGTGGCAGACCGAGGCAGCGGACCTGCAGTCGCGGTGGTGCGCGACGTGGTACAGCGGCGGCGGCCTCTGCGAGGGCATGACGTGGGCCAGTAAGATCCACACGGGCATCGCGAACGCCAATCTGTCGGCCTACATCTACTGGCAGGGGGTCGAGGTGAACCAGTTCCAGGCGTCGTCGTACCTCGTCGCCAGCGACGGCACCACCGTCACGCCCTCGGGCCGCCTCTGGGCCATGGCCATGTGGTCGCGGTTCGTGCGCCCGGGCGCCTACCGCGTCGCTACGACGGGCAGCGTCTCGAGCACCGGCGTAACCGCGTTCAAGAACGAGGACGGCTCGGTCGTCGTCGTCTTCGTCAATTCGGGCAACTCGGCCCAGTCCGTCAAGATCGCCGTCACCGGCGGCGACTTCGTCCCCGCCGCCGCTCAGGGCTTCGTCACCGACAACAGCCACTCCGTCGCCTCTACTGATGCGCCGCTGGCCGATGGTGCCGTCACCGTTTCGGTCCCGTCGCATGGCATGGTCACGGTCAAGCTGACTGCGTAGGCATGCAAGGAACAGATAGGCTTTGAAGTAACCCAGTGCATTGTATCTGGGAACGATGTCTACCCACGGAATTGTACGCACACAAGGCTGGTAACTGAGGGACATCTGTTGGGGTGAAATCTAAGGTGGTACTGGTCTTGTTCCACCAGCCTTAAGTACTCAAAACAAGCTATATGATGCTATTTTGTTTTGTGCCATCCCTTACTCACTCACTCACTCACTCACTCTGCGTCTGCGCGTGATGCCGGAAATCATGTTGAAAGAGTGGGACATGAGAATAGGTAACAAGCTGAAACAATCTGAAGAAGAGTAAACCCTCGCGCGCGTGTATGTAATGGAAATTCCCGCGGAGACAAGGCTTGCTTGCGTCTTACGCTCCAGTATGAAGCATGGTGATCCAGTGATGTTCTCGCTCTGTTTTCGTAAACCCGAGCTTGGCAAACGTTGTCCAAGTTGCCTTGTCCAAGTTGCCTAGCGCCTGGGGCTCGGTTCGTCGGGCGCAGTCCGATGTTGATCTCCATAACGTCAATCCCCTGGACGTCATTTTCGCTTGTGAATTACCCCGAAGAATCACCTCTTCGCTCCGTATGACATCATGCGAACCATAATATATCACAGGTAAGCTCAGATTAACCATCGCAACCGCGCTTTGCTCCAATATACACACACGCCTTTGACATGCTATTAGCACCAAGGCGCTAAGTGAGGCTTATGGAATGCCCGAACTTTTCCCAGGCCAGCTTGCCCCTGAACTGGCGGCGCGATGCGGCAAGATTGCCTCATTTGTCGTTAGAGTTCCCGGTCAACGCCAACGGAGAGTTTGAGAGTTACTATAACTACCTAGTAAATAGGAGTACCTATGTAACTCGCATGCAGTGCAGGGAGCACCCCCGCAGGGCCAGCCTTGACAGCCAACAGCCAACAACCAACATAAACCCGATGCGTATCGCAGGCACCACGGCAACCCCTGTATGAAATTCTCACTGTCCTGGCAGCAGGTCCTCGCTAGCGCCGTTCCGGCAAACGTTCCCGTTCGGCAGTCTGCAGTGTGCGTGCTTGGGAGTGGGCGGTGAGAATACAAATCTGCATCACGCGCGCCACCCCGCGTTGTGAGTAATACAAACGGGTCTTGGCCATGCTGCCAGGGGCTTGACATGACGCCGTTTTCCGTTGCACACAACGGCTCCGTTGTGATATAAGATCCGGAGATAACCCCCGGTGTAAAAGCGTTGTGGACTGTGGCCATGCTTGCCAGGTTGTCACATCCAAGTTGCGAACGACCGTACAGCGATCATGAGGGTCTCGTGGATATCCGCTTCGTGGAGCGCCCTTGTGCTATCAGCATCCGTTTCAGCCCTGTCCGATAGCGATGTCTATGCCCAGTCACCTCCCGTATACCCAACACGTAAGTCGTGCAACGCGACACCGTTCCCAGTGGCTGTCCCATTCGTTAACGAACTTTATAGCGCCCGGCAAAGGGTCTGGAAAATGGGCGGGGGCTTACGTTAGTGCCCGGGATCTAGTCGATCAAATGACGCTGGAAGAAAAGGTCAATGTTACCAGAGGCTTCTTGACGACCGACAATGTTTGCGCTGGAAACTCCGGGTCGGTGCCCCGGCTTCATTGGCCAGGCATGTGTCTCCATGACGCCGGTAACGGGGTGAGAGCTACGGACATGGTCAACTCTTACGCGTCTGGAATCCATGTCGGCGCGAGTTGGGACAGGAACTTGACCTATCAACGGGGCTACTTCATGGGCAAAGAGTTCAAGGCCAAAGGAGGTGAGCTCAGCATCGCCTTACCTACTTATTCCACTCGCTGTAGGTATGAACTCACATCAGTCCAGTAAACATACCGCTAGGGCCAAACGCCGGTCCACTCGGCAGAACGCCTCTTGGAGGACGGAATTGGGAAGGCTTCAGCGTCGACCCTTATTTATCCGGTCAACTCGTCGCAGAGACAATAACTGGTCATCAGGATGCCGGTGTAATCGCTTGTTTGAAGGTCTATTGCCACCACACAGTTCATCAGGCCGAGGGTTCCTCTGCTAACTGGGTTTACACAGCACTTTATTGCTAATGAGCAAGAGACCCTCAGAAGGCCCTACAATGGCGTCGAAGCTACTTCTGCTAACATCGACGATAAGACATTACACGAGCTTTACGCGTGGCCCTTCATGGATGGTGTAAAAGCCGGCGTTGGATCCGTCATGTGCTCGTACAACCGGATTAACAGTACATATGGCTGTAAGAACAGCAAGCTAATGAATGGCATTCTCAAGACCGAGTTGTCTTTCGAGGGGTTTGTGATGCTTGACTGGAATGCTCAACACAGTCTAGACAGTGCATCGGCTGGGCTGGACATGGTCATGCCGTATGGTGGAAACTGGGGAGACAATCTGACAGAAGCTGTTCACAATGGCTCTGTAAGCGATGCCAGAGTTACAGACATGGCTACTAGGTACGTATAATTCTCGAACATGGCTGAGGGCTTCACTAAGCCAAATCGCTCTAGGATCCTTGCAGCATGGTTCCTCGTGGGCCAAAACAACACGGACTTCGCGACACCAGGTATTGGGATGAAGAATCTGACTGATCCTCACGAAGCTATAGATGCTCGTGTGCCCGAGTCTAGGCCTATAATAATGGAAGGGGCTATTGCGGGGCACGTCCTAGTCAAGAATCAGAACGACGCGCTTCCTTTCAAGGGGCCGTTGAAAATGATCTCTGTCTACGGCTACGACGCAACAGTTCCCGCAACCAAGAACACAGACACACTATTTCAACTGGGCTACAACTCCCAGCCTGAGCTGGGGCAGGCGGTCCTGGGTACGGAAGGGATCCGGTTTGACCAGGCTGCCAAGGGAGGCACGATCGTCACCGGAGGGAGAGCTGGTGCGAACGCCCCAGCTTTCATCATCGATGTAAGAATCATGATTCTACATGTTCCCCGCGGTCTAGATTCAGCACAACTGACGCATTCTTAGCCACTTAGTGCCCTCTCTCAGCGGGCCGCTGTTGACGGGACCTGGGTTAATTGGGATCTCAGCTCGCCAGACCCTGATGTCAATGGCGCTTCCGAAGCTTGCCTCGTCTTTATCAATGCGATGGCAACCGAGGGATGGGATCGGGCCGGCCTGCATGATGACTTCAGCGACGGCTTGGTTCTCAGTGTTGCATCGAAGTGCAGCAACACGATCGTCACCATCCATGCTGCTGGGATTCGACTCGTAGACCAATGGATCGACCATCCCAACGTGACGGCTACCATCATCGCGCATCTCCCGGGGCAAGACAGCGGACAAGCCTTGGTCAAGCTTCTGTACGGCGAAGCAGGCTTTTCCGGGAAACTGCCGTACACTCTAGCACGGAATGAGAGCGACTATCACCCGTATGCCCCATGCAACCGCACAGCCGACGACTACAACCCGCAGTGTGACTTTACCGAGGGCGTGTATGTCGACTATCGGGACTTCGATGCCAGAAACGCCACACCTCGGTTCGAATTCGGGTTTGGGCTCAGCTACACCAGTTTCGAATACGCGGAACTCTCGGTTGATGCGCCGGCGCTTGCGGCATCATCTGGTACTGATGCGACGAGCGACAACGATGAAGGACTATGGAAGGTCGTTGCGACGGTAGAAGCTACGGTTACTAACACGGGCTTGGTAGAAGGGGCGGAAGTCGTGCAGCTCTATCTTGCGATCCCGGGCAGCCCTCCGAAGCAGCTTCGTGGGTTTGACAAGGTGGCCTTGGGCCCGGGAGAATCGGCCCCCGTCCACTTCGAGCTCACCAGGAGAGATTTCAGCGTCTGGGATGTAGTCTCTCAGAGTTGGCTGGTACAGGAAGGAAGTTACACCATATTCGTAGGGGCAAGTAGCAGAGATATCAGGTTGACACATAAACTCGAGGTCTAGGTGACCACGGAACGTGTTTACCATGATATATTACGGATATGTCCTGCCCACCCACCGTCCCTTACATGGGAGCCGAACATAGGGATGTATAATATACAGTGGCAGAAGCACCTACGAAGGTGCTGAACAGTGTAAATATCTACGACCCTATCAATGCCCTACAGCGTGAGATCCTCAACTGCCGTTGGGCAGTTTGGACCTGGTCCGTTGTGGCAACCCCCGAGCAGCTAATATCCAGTTAGCATTCGTGGGTTACCACAACCACCATTGGTCAATCATGATTTCAGACGAAGCGGCTATGTCCGAAGAGATCGCCTCTCCGAGAAGATCATGTGGTCTTAGGATGCACGAAGTCTAGAACGTGGGCACTGCTGGTGCGGCTGAGCCTTGGCGCTGGTGCGGCACCCCCTCGGGACCTTCAATCCTGGAATTTCTCATTTTCCCCACAAACTTCTTCCCAAACTCCACGTAGAATAACGGAGCTTACCTTCGCCGCAAGAGTTTTTTAGTGAATTCAGAAACATAGGTCTTCAGACCGACTGGAACCAGAATGCCGGGCTTCTTTGCAGCTGCCCAAGATATTGCCAAGGGTGTCAAGTGGGCAGCTGACACGACGGTATGGGCCGGGCACTATACTTCACGCCAATATAAGAGCATGAGAGATGGGGTTTGTCTGTTATGCAACAACCTCCAGCCTTACAACCATGAGGATACCTTTGGCAGAGCGGGGGCCGCCTGGCGTCACTTCACCGAGTCCGAACTCGCTGCCCGGAGGAAGGAGGTCGGTTCTGTTCCCACGCTGGTCCTAGCTGAATTGTCGACAAAGAAATTGTTGGAGTGTAGAGAAGTCGATCCGAAGACCGGGCTTCCGAAGAATAACTGCAGATATTGCCGGCTGCTGTGCGAGATCTTCGATGCGTTCTTCATTGATGAATGGATGAGCTGGATCACAGAGACCAAGAACGCGATGCCGATCCAGTTCGGGCTCATGATCCGCGAGGGAGCGCCGCTTATCATCAATTGCTGGAATTTCACGTACGATAAGTTCTATCAGAATGCCCGCGTCGACCTGGAACTATACCTCGAGCAACCGTACAACACTCGGATTCCTGGCGCACCGGTCACCGGGCCCGTGGGCCCTCGAATGGCCGATACTCGTTCGGAGTTCTGCATGCGCTTCTTGCAAGAGAGCCTTCAACAATGCTGCAGAGAGCACCCTCGCTGCGTTGTCAACTTTGAAGGGTTTGTACCTACGCGGCTTGTTTATGTCGGAGGTGGCAATGATGCCCTTCGGCTCCGAGATTCTGTTCCCCAGGGGGAGCCTATCGCATGGGCTGCCCTGAGTCACTGCTGGGGTGGAGGCAAACCAATGTCGTTGACCAAAGCGAACCTGGACCAACTGAGACGAGGCATCGATTTTGCGAATCTCCCGCCCACGTTCCAGAATGCAGTTACCATAACGCACCAGCTTGGCTTGCACTACGTGTGGATCGATAGCCTATGCATAGTCCAGGATGATCGTGGGGACTGGGAGCATGAAGCAGAGCGGATGGGGTCAGTGTACGACCGGGCGTTCATCGTAATCAGCGGCGCAAGCTCTGCGAACCCGGAGACACCGTACTTAGGACCGCGAGACGCAGACTGGTTGCCGAAGCGATTTGAATTCCAGCCATCTCCTGGAGTCAACCTCCCCATTCTGGTTCGGCAACGGAGTCTGTTAGCAGCCCCCCTCGAGCAAGGGTTGTATGAGCCCCCTTTCACGAGCTCCTGGGCCACGCTTAAGAGGGTCGGGCCGCTCTACTCGCGAGGATGGTGCTTTCAAGAGTCGTTCCTCGCAAAGCGCATTGTCCACTTCACGCCTGGTGCCATCATATACGAGTGCCAAACACATCGCCGGAGCGAGGACCAGCTGCCCCCTTATCCGTCGACCGTCCCCGGAACGCTGGGCGAAGTGAGCAGCGCCGAGCAATGGTACATGATCGTCAAAACATACACCACACGGCAGCTGACATACGCGACCGACAAACTACCGGCAATAGCGGGTGCGGCCACCAAAATGCCACAGGCTAGAGCCAGCAGGTACCTTGCCGGACTCTGGAGTGAGAGCCTCCTGCTGGATCTTCTCTGGCAGGTGATGCCCGGTCGCGCCCATACGGCCCTTTCCTACAAGAAGGAGGATAACAGCGCCCCTTCGTGGTCCTGGGCCTCGATGGACTGGGGGGTCACGTGGAACTCACTCAAGTCGCCTCAGATCGTGGCGTCGGTGATGCAGGCCGAGACCGCAGTCCGAGGAAAAAACGCGTACGGAGAAGTGTCGGGGGGATCCATCACGATTCGCGGGCGTATGAAGCGCTGTCAGGTCTTGTCGGATTACCACCGGAATGAACATTGGGTCTTCTACACGAAGAGCGATGGCTCGCTGAGCAAGAAGCAGCATTTCCGCACAGATGGGCGCCTGATGGCCGAGCCCTTGCCAAACCACCAGGGTGGTACTATCGCTTGCCGTGCCCGTGATAGCTCGTCGCCCAACACGTTAGAGACCACGGCGGTCTTTCTGTGTATCGCAAGGACGGCATTGATGAGGAGCAATGATGTGGGATTGATCTTAGGAATGTCGCCTGATATCCCTGGCAGCATGCAGAGGGTGGGGAACATCACGAATGTGTCGAGAGATTGGTATGACACTGGAGAGGAAACAACAATGACGATCGTGTGAAATCAACCTTGTTCTTTAGTCACAGTTTATCATGAGAGGCAAATATAGGGACATTTCAACTGAATCGCGAGTGGCAGCCGGAGCGGAACCGAGGAGGAAGTAGTGCTTTCTCTTGAAACTCCAAGTAATGAGCGCGGTCGAAGAGCAGATACTAGGAGGCGTGGGAGGACAAAGTTAACTATCTGAGTATATGCAAGGCGTCTTACGATGCCAAGCCTAAGTGGAACTTCGCCCCTATCTTTCTTCCTTTTTCGAAAACCAGCAATAATGACTTCACTATAACCAGTATGTAGTCCACATTGAAATCAGTATAGAGAAGCCCCCCTGTATCTTGGCAAGGTCAATAATTAGATGTTTCAAGCTCTTAGTACCTACTTTTGAATACAATCGAATTACTCTAGATGTCCTGGGAGAATGTACTAAGGGGTTATAGGGGTCTAGTGGGGTGTTCCATACATCCGAGGATCAAATGATTCCTTCCTGACCCCCGCTTGACAGTCGTCTATCACTCTAGTCGCATAAACACGTAGCAGTAAGGTTATGAGTGGTAATATTTTCATTTCTCTATGCCCCTCAGCGTCAATAGTCCAGATAGCTAGTAAATCCAAGCAAGATCTCTGATACCTCCATCTACACGCTGGAAGGGATAATGTCGAGCCAATGCAGCGGTCGTGGAATTGTTGATCCTGGCTCGTTGGAATTGCTCTAGCTCTCAAGTCACCACCGATAACGACTGGAACCCGCTTGCGGTCGGCCGAGCTTAAACTCCAAAGGAGAACTCCATACAACGACCGTCGAAGCTACCTCCGTAGGGCTACATAAGACCCTTTGCCATTTACTTCGCAAACCAAATTAGTATACGCGGAAACACGACAGAACATTTCGTATTGAGGTCGGATGGAAACTTACTTGACAGCACTTGAGCCACCATGTGAGTAAGTACTCTGCCAGCAGTAACTAGAATAAACATATCGGTATAGACTTACATCAAACTATTACAGCGCTTCAGTATACTATTCTCTTGTAACTCTCTTGGTACATGGTGGAGAAGACTTACTGTACAAGACTCTGCAGATGAACAACCGCAAGTCGAACAGTCCTCTCGGGCTGCTAAGTCGCCCTTGACCGCTGGGCTGGCCACGGTCCATCCCGCCAGTAAGGTCATGACTGCGACTGATATTTTCATGTTGACGATTGTGGTTGAAGAGCGTGCGATGTGGTTTATTGGTAGGAATATGTTGTGCGTGCTGCTAGGTTCATTTCAACATTTTCTACAGGATATCTTTCTGCTTAAATAGTGGTAGCTGCGAATATCTATATCACGGAATTAACACGGAAGTTCCCCCTGAACCTTAGGAGTAATGTTAGCACTTTCAACAGATGCTAAACATCTCACACTAGCACATCCCATGTTTTGTTCACTGTTGCTAGATGATCACTGATGAGATAATCCCCTTGCATCGGCCTTTTCTGTAAGATGGTCAGCATTCTATAATAACCTCGACTATTACTTTGATCCCTAGTTCTCATGTTTCTCTATTCCCTCAGATCCATTTCACAAGAACTATGAAAATGAGGCCGACACTAACAAGAGCCCAAGACGGGAGGCATCCTGCCAATTAGCAACTACTATTGTTGTACTACCGAGTTTTCCTTAAGTCCAGGACGACCAAGCACGAATACTATCTTAAGAGGATGTTCCAAGAAAAACGACCAATTCTGTAGGATTTGCTGAATGCAGCAAGACAGTATAACAAAGCAACTACAAAGGAGTTGCACTTATACAGCAGAATTACTGCTGGGAACGGTATACTGCCGGAAGCAATTACTATATGGGATAAAGGAAACAAGGACTTCCATTGTAATAGAAAGGATAGGGACAATTACCGCATTAGGAAATACTCTGTATATAAATAGGGGTAACAGCCACCCAGCTGATATACAGGAAGTCGGACACACACACTTATACACATACACGAATACTACTTCATACTTGAATAACTACCTTTATATACGTCTGCTTAACCTTATTTAGTGCCTATTTATTCCACTGCTACATCCGTATTATCTAATACAGTATAACCATATACCGTATAATCTTATAAATTCACTATACCAGCCCCTTAAAGAGACCATCATCAGTCCTGCGCGCATATCGTGCCTACTTGACTTGTACCCCTATTATAGGTATGTTGGTGTTTCCTGTCAAGCGTGTGACCTATTGCGGCACTTTTGGACCGACTTCCAGTAAGTCTGACCAGACTAAGCACTAACTAACGTTCAACCGAGTCGGTCAGAGGTTGGCGCTTTGCAACTGTATCACATATAATATCACATATAACTCACTCATTCATTGCAGTAGTTGGTTGGTTGGCAGTAGTGTAGGCTCGCTACGAGTGGTATTACTAACACCCTTGCGCCAGCTGACGCCTCTACTCCTCTTTGGCGGATTTCGTGTCACCTCTGAAATATACCCAGACTCCTCAATATCCTCTTGCCAGGACTATTAACTCTAGCTGCTGCTTCAGGGGAACGAATTCACCACTATCTTGTTGCCACCAATCTAACCCAGGTCATGGCTCGATGATATTCAGCAATGAGTTTGTCTGCCTTGACTCCAAACACGTGCCATTCCAGAGTTTAATTGTTCTATGATTGATGGCTTTCGATTCCATGTACTTGTGATAGTGCCTTAATATGTGGCTCAATGTCGTTATGCGACTTTAGATCTGATGGTCGTTTGTGCTGACCGAACCTGCAAACCGCTCACCTAGGTGAGAACTCTGTCGCAAAGGTAGGTAGACCTGACTCATAGATCCCCACACCCCAGCGGTGGCTTACAGTTCTGCTTTTACCCGAAATCTTTGGCAATATACCAGTACATGGTCGAATACCCCCCTGTAAGGCAGATGGATGCAGGAGTCAAGAGAACCACTACTATTCGTAGACTATGGACGGTATGTCAGCACCAGGTTACATTCAGGTCATCATGGGGCAAGGGAAATCGCTGATATAAGCGTAGTTCCTCAACCCCTCTCTCTCCCTATCGCGATGACTATATCCTTCCATACGAAACCGACATGTCCAAGCTTTTACTGTATGTTATCGACCGATGAATGAGTCCCTTCAAAGGTAGCGATGGCTAACAGATCTAACGTATTGCCAGCATCGGCGCGACCGGTCACGTCGGTGGTGCTGTCCTGGATATCCTACTTGAGAAAGCTTACCCCAGTATC
Source organism: Diatrype stigma (assembly GCA_022225965.2). Taxonomy (NCBI): domain Eukaryota; kingdom Fungi; phylum Ascomycota; class Sordariomycetes; order Xylariales; family Diatrypaceae; genus Diatrype; species Diatrype stigma. The sequence goes on along the minus strand of JAKJXP020000112.1, from coordinate 57,085 downwards.
AAGGTCGAAGCTCTTGTCCGAAGCGGTGGGCAAGCTCGTCGTTTGACCGCCAAGTATCCCAGCGTGCAATGTACCATCGGAAATTTAGACAGCCTTGACACGATCCAGCGCGCCTGCAGCGAGGCTGACATCGTTATTAATGCCGCGCCGGATATCACACACGATGACGGCATCCAAGCGATTCTCAGCGGACTCAAGAAAGGGGCAGGACGCAAGGGATATTACATCCACACCTCCGGGGCTTACCTCGTAATCGACACCACCGAAACCGGGGGTCTGAAGGATGCGCGGGTCTGGGACGACGTGGCGGATATCAAGGAGTTGGTATCGATGCCCCATACCGTAACCCATGCCGTAACTGACGGGGTAAGCACACATTCCATTTCAAGGTACCGAGGACTAAGTCAGTATACGTGTCGAGTAGCTGACCCATCTCCTAGATCGTACGCTCCGCATGGCCCGAGGTAAATGTGGCCATAGTCGCCCCGGGATTCATCAGCGGCGTGAGCCCTTCGATTTCGCACCCGTGCCCTCTCACAACAGAGCATATTCTGAAGGCAGCCCGAGCCCTGAAACGCGGATTCCAGATCGAGAGCGGCGAGAACCAACTTGGGTTCGTGCACGTACTCGACCTGGCAGACATGTACATGCTCCTCATTAGCAATGCCCTCGTCTCTCTTTCAGGCGGCAGCAATGACACCACCACCACCACCACCACCACCACCACTGAGTCTACAATGTCGCTTTGGGGTCCCGAGGCGTACTATTTCGGCGTTGCAGAGAACATGTCGTTCCGCGAGTTCATGGGAGAAGGGCTGGCACCCGCGATGCTCGCGAACGGGATCATCGAGAGCGCAGACATCGTGTCGACCAGCTCTTCAGAAGTTGCTCGTGCGATCCTCCACGGAGACAACTATGCTTCCGATGCGCCCGCGCCGCCTCCCGACTCCTGGGCTTCTCACGTAGCGGCGGCCTTGGGACTGAACATGCGTATCGTATCCTCTAGGATGAAGAAATTGGGATGGATGCCCAAGCAAGGGCCTCTAGTGAGATCTTTCGACGACGCGATTCCATTATACCTGCGGTTGGAAAAGGAGAAGACCGTTTGAACTTCTAGGGAAGTCATTTAGCTTGCACTGTTTCTTTGGGGAAGAAATATTCGTTCAGGGGTGCGTAATGCGATATCCAGTTGTGGTCCCTACCCTTTGGATTTCCAAGCTGAAGTGATAGAGGGGCCCACAATCTTACCGAGATGTCTCTGGACTCGTCAGCAGACAGGGGTAGCGTCTGAGTTAAAATGCTGGTACCGTTATTTTTCACCCGCGGCCGGTAATAAGGTGCCGTAGTGAAACCCTTTTAGGTAATCAAGGATGAGAATCTGGTGGTGTATTTGGCGTTAGAGTGGCGCTGCGGAAGTCTTGCCAGTAACAAATCCTCCACTATGCCTCACAAACCGTAGTTTCGCTCCAGCCAGAAATTACGAGTCCTGTGATCGTTCCCAGGCCAGGTATCCCGCTTGTTCATACAGGAAGTCAAGACATAGGGGGATGTTTAACGGAACAGTATCCCGATAGGACATCAATGAAGACAGGAGACGCTGAGATAGCTCATCCAGGTGGCAATGGACTCAAGTCTGGTTATATGAGTTATATGAATAGGTAGGCTTAGCCTCATCTAAGTGTAGTGTTTCAGGGGATACTACACATATAAATTATATCAAAACCTAGATTTTTATCACCTGACCTAACAATGAGAGCTCTTTAAGTCGAGGAGTGTTAGATCATCTATCGTATGGTCTGAATGAACCAAGTCAACGCGCGACGACACTATGGTGTAGACTGCCGTAAAGGGAGTGTGCTTGGCTTTGGGCACTGTTCATTTGGGTATCTGAGTGATGACACGAGCGCTTAAGACATTATGCTTGGCGAGTTTGTGGTTTGGGTGCGGGTTCAGCTCAATGTCAAGATGGATGCAGAATTTGTTCCTCCATATCAATCAGGTAACCAATGCATGATAAACAAGACCACCTTGAACTCGGTTAGGGGTAAGGAGATAGAGATCAGCAAAAAGCTCTCGAATGTGTATTTACGGACCTTACGATCATATGTTGATGAAATTCGGTTGACCGCCCTGACTCTGTATCGATATATCTACCTTGGTATTCCAGGAGATCTTAAGCCGGGGATTTGGTGTTGTGGAGTAGGCGGTACGCAAGCAACGAGCACGTCATATCCCCTGGACTTGGCATGGGGCTGAAGCCCAACGTTGGAACTCAGGGTGACCCTGATCCCGGCACTAGCACCGACAGCCAGCTTGATTTTTGGTCGCATTTATCACATTGCATGTGGCAGTTTGATCACTTGATTCTATCATTCTACGGGTTTTCCGGCCGGGTTGCAGCTCACTATCTGCAACCCAAACCTACTAGGGCGGATCCGCGAGGAGTTTGGTCCGCTGTCCAGCCTATGAGATCTCTTATAGCAGCTTGTTATAGACCTGGCGTCCGATAAGTGAGATATGGTGGTGATCCACATGTGGGCTGGTGGGTCGTGAAGACAAGCTCACAGTGTTCGCTGGATGCTCGCTGGAGCTGTCTGTCTCTGTTTGTCGATAGCACGTGCCAAGATCGTCAACTTTAATCAAAGCGTTATTGATCGGCTCCTTGATATGAGCCTCATATCCTCAGTGCAAACTTATAGTTATTGGAATCCAGATCTGAGACACGCCTGCGTAAGACGACTTCTAGTAAATCGATATAGCCGCAATAGATCCAATACCCCAAAATTTCCCCTCAAGAACACAAATCCACAACGGGAACGACGAGGCTGAAAAAAACCCTAAGCCCCCCTATCTTGCTCCCGGCACTTGGGGTCCACTCATACCCGATCCCCCTAGTCACATTGGCGGGGCACTAGCCGGTGTCGTGCTTGACGATGCCTCGTCTTATTGGTGAAAACCACCATGACAAACATGACGTGCTATGGTGAAATTTTGTCGACAACTCTCGATAACGCGGTGAATTCCAGCTTCTCCATTCCATATGACCGCCAACACCGCGCCAACACGATACAAAGTCCAATGGTGTTCACTCGCTGCCGACTACCGCCATCAAACCCCCCTCAAGGCCCTCAAGGGCCGAGCACTCTCTGCCAGCCCCGGCCTGTCTTAACTCGTTAATTCCCCCGCCAAATGTGGATGGGGAATGGTGGTTTGTACGGACCTGTGACGATGCGGCACGGTACGGGGGGTGGATATGGGCAACAAACAACACCTACAAGTTCACCTCCGCGTAGAAATTTTTATCGTTAGGGGGATACTAAACAATCTACCCGGAGGAAATATGACACTCATGGCCAGATTGGGGTTAGGTAGCAACATCACGAATATACGACGTCAAGATCTCCTTCGTAAGTATGTAGCGCATGAATGTCACGTCAATATAGAGTGCATATCACTATATGATGACCACGTAACAACTCTTTAGTCAAGCTGTGACCCTATATTACCTTTTGCCAATGGACACAATTTGACTTATTTAAACCCCTCTCCCGTCCAGGCCAACAAGCATCCGGCTTCGTGAGTACTACGGCCGTTACCAGCTAGCCTCCCCCCTCCCCCCTCCCCTCAGTCGCCTAGAACTCACAAGATGCTCGTAACCGTGGTTCTCGGCCTGCTGCAAGGCCTTGTCGGTCTGGGCCAAGCCGACACTCGGCCCAACATTGTCTTCATCATGACCGATGATCAAGACAAGCGCTTGGGATCGACGGACTTCATGACCGCGTTGCACCGGGACATAATGGCCAAAGGGGCGGATTTCTCGAACCATTACACCAACACAGCCCTATGCTGCCCTAGCAGATCGACCATTCTGCGAGGGCAGACAGTCCGTAAGTGCTTTTGAAGATCAGACTCATCTATGCCATCCGACCTTGAGGACGTGGCATGTGCTGTGAACTAGAGACATGGGTTTCCCTGGGTACTCTATGTATAATACCGCTAACACACTGGCAATGTAGACAACACCAACCTGACGAACGTGGTCAGTCCCGGGTGAGTACGAATAGCTTCGATCGTGGAAACCAGTATACTAATGTGATATCCAGGGGTTCATACAATAAATGGGTCAAGTCGGGCCAGGACAACAACTACTTGCCGCATTGGCTCGGCGCAGCAGGATACAGGACTGAGTGTAAGTCCCTCAATGTCATCAAAGTAGTCTTCAAGACCGCCTCTAACAAGAAATTAGATATCGGGAAAATCATGAACGGTTATGGCCTGGCCAACTATGACCAAGCCCCGAAGGGATGGGACTGGTCGGACGTTCTAGTACGTTTGAGAGTCTGGTATAATGACCTGCGATAGGTAACTAACCTCGATCAGGTTGAGCCCTACATCGATGACTTCAACGTCCCGGTTCTGTCTCAGAACGGTGGGCGACCGGTATACTACCAGGGTTTCCACCAGACCGACGTTATTCGGATCAAAGCGTAGGTTTTCCATCTTCAACCTCTATCAGAATCAATCGCTGACGTGCTCCGGATAAAAAGACTAGACCGGTTGGATCAGCTTACGGCCCAGGATAAGCCATTCTTCTTGACCATCTCTCCATTTGCTCCTCATGTGGGTTTCCAGGAGAAGAAGCCGTCCCATCGGCCGGTGCCGCAGCAGCGCCACAACCAGCTGTTCCCGGATGCTAAGGCACCGAGGACGCCTAACTTCAACCCCGCCGATGTGTACCAGAAAGACAAGGGCGGCTGGATCAAGAACCTCCCTCAAATGAACGAGTCTGCCGTCGGGTTTGCCGACTTTGTCTACCGGTCGCGAGCACAGGCGGTCTATGGCGTCGACGAAATCATCGAGGACGTCGTGAAGAAGTTGGAGGATAAGGGAATCATCGACAACACCTACGGTAAGTCTCGTTTACAATATTGCCCACGCTCAATCGACTGACAAGTGCTTTGTTTTTCAGTCATCTTCACCTCAGACAATGGGTACCATCTAGGCCAGCACCGCGCGCCGGCGGGCAAGTCGCTCTTCTGGAACGAGGACACGAACCTGCCGTTCGCCGTGCGCGGCCCGGGGGTGCCCGCCAACGTGACCTCGGACATCCCGGGCCTGCACACGGACCTGGCGCCGACGTTCCTGGACATCGCGGGGGTGCCCGAGTCCGAGTGGCCGGAGTTCTTCGACGGGCGCAGCCTGCTGCCGCAGTGGAAGAACCCGACGGGCGACCACGGCGTCGGCACGGACCAGGGCAACTCCAAGGAGAGCATCAACATCGAGTACTGGGGTCGGGCCGGGATTGAGGCGCCCTCGGCGGGCGCGCTGGGCTCGCCTTTCCTCAACACGACGTACAAGACGATCCGGACGCTGGGGCGCGACAACAACAACGCCAGCTGGGTGTACACCAAGTGGTGCTCGGGCGAAACGGAGCTGTACAACACGGATACGGACGCGTACGAGCTGACGAACGTGGTCGCGAAGCGCCCGCGCGTCGTCAACCGCCTCAACGCGCTGCTGATGGTAACCAAGTCGTGCGAGAAGGGGGCCTGCCGCGACCCCTGGTCGCTGATCACGCCGCCCGACGGCAGCAGCATCACGACGCTGACGCAGGCGCTCGACGCCAAGTACGACGACTTCTTCGCCAACTTCGAGCAGGTGCAGTTCGGCACCTGCCTCGAGGTCCAGAACGACGACAACGAGGCCCCCTACTTCCCGGCCCTGCCCCAGGACCACGGCGGCCTCGGCCGCGCCTACCGGAACAATACCGACACCATCCCCGCGGGTGGCGGCGTCCAGGTCATCACGGATGCGGGCCTGCACGGCACGGAGGAGCAGAGGAGTGCCACGATTGATGACATCAATTCCGCGTCGAGGACACTCTCGGACGAGGAACTCGCTGCTAGATAATTAAGCACGTCCACATAATGCATACTGGTGGGCTGCATAGTACATAATCAAGCTAGTATTAATGATATGAGTCATGATATATGAGTAACAGGTCATCTTTAGATGGCAGGGATGGAAATATCCGTAGTGTCATCATTCATGTGTCACCCAACTTCGGTTCTTGGTCGATAATCCTCGGGATTTAGCGAAGCATGCGCAACATCTCATGTTTAGAAAAATAGCCGATGATCTCCTAGATGCTACGAAGTAGTTATCAGCTAAACCCCAATGTCTAGTAGAGGACCCATGACCCACGATACGTAGCGCGTAACTACAGGGTTCCGAGGACATTCGCGCAAACCCCAGGACTCTCGGGCATAACACCAATAAAGAGCTCCTGTATGAGCGAAACATCCCTCTCGGTAGTTCCAGGGGCAATTCGCATATCGATCGCGCCGACGAGGGCGGCAATGGTCAGATAGAGCTCCGCGAAAGCGAGGTTGATCCCAACACACGACCGCGTACCCTTCCCGAATGCCACCAAGAGGCGCTGGGCTTCGGTTGTCCTGGAATCCGCGCTCCAGTACCTATCCGGGTCGAACTCGGTTGGGTTGGGGTAGATGGACTTGTCCATGTGAATCAGATACGACGACTGGCTGAACGTGGCGCCACGCGGGATCGTGTACACACGCCCGTTGTCGTCGCTGCTGCTGCTGCTCGTGTAGTGGAGGTCCTCATCGGGCGCGATGCGGACCAAGCGGCCCGCGACCGCGTGCCCCAAGCGCGTGCCTTCGTGGATGACGCACGTGAGGTAGCGCAGCTGCTCGAGCTGCGCAACGGAGGGCAGAGGCGAACTCGGCGTCGGCATGACGGTGCGCAGCTCCGCCAGGACGCGGGCGCGGATGTGCTCCTTGGTCAGGAGGTGGTAGAAGATGACCGTGAGCACGCGGCTGGCTGTGTCGAAGCCCGCCGCGATCAGGATCAGCCCGTCGGCTTGCAGGCGGTGCTCGGTCTTCTCGTGCTCCGGCAGCACGTTGCTCCGCATCATCGAGTGCAGCACCGTCCGCGAATCCGCGTCGTCATCCTCAACTTCACCACTACCTGTGAGAGAAGAGTATTTACTGTCGCCACGGGGGCTGGCGGCGGTGAGGGCTAGGTCCCGGATCGCCTCATCGCGCGCCTTGGCGGCAAGCGTGTCGGCGAGGTCGAGAAACTCCCCAGTCTTGGAGGCAAGGCCGCTCCAGTTGAGCGCCCATTTCGGCAGCCGTAGGACGAGACGCACGAGGGCGGGGAAGGTGCGCGCGAAGGGGCTGGTCTTCAGGCCGAAGCCCAGCAGCTCGTTCCACTCGCGTCCCAGGTCGGGCCGATCGAGCGCTCCGGTGCATTGGTTGAAGCAGTACTGGGTAATAATATCTGACTGTTGTTACGAGACTTCATCTTGATTACCACTGGATGACTCGAAGCAACTCACCTAGTGACATGGCGCCAAATGCGTCCTTGAGATTGACCGGGCCGCCATCCACCCGCTCTAGCAGCCGCTGGCGGAGTAGGAGTACCTTCTGCTTGATCCTCGGCTCAAGCTCCTGGACCTTGCTCTTGCTGAAATATGTCCCTAGCCCAACTTTGCGCAGGCGATGATGGTGGTGATCAAGCGTCGTGAACATGCTCTGGTCGCCCACGGCCCCAAGGCCTGCCATCCAATACCAGAGCGGGGACTTGTGCCGGCGGTGCGTCGAGGAGCCGTACATCTCCTTATAAAAGCGAGCATCGTTGACATGGACCTCGTCAGGCCCAATCCGAATGATGGGACCGTACTTCCTGTGTAGGTCTTCGCATTTGAACAGGAACTGTCCCTGGTGGGGGAACAGATCATAGTATGACTGGTAGTAATACGTCAGGGCTGCAAACCTGGGCCCGGGTATGTGGGAAATCCGATGGAAGACAAGTCGATAGACCGAAAGCCCAATTAGATACAAAGCGAAGAGAGCAGAAAGCCCTGCGGTGAGCACAGTGGTGCTAGGAAGCTCCATTCTGATATGATGTCGCTGTGGTACGCATGACATTGGATAGATCAAGTCCTAGGCATGAGAAGGAGAATGAGGTAGGTATAGGTCTCATAAGCTGACTATTACTTATTAACGTAAGAAAGATGCGATTGCGGCACGTGGGGTTAGTCACCGGCGTGTTGGTTGACACTGCAGGAGACCCTTGTTATAGTTACCGGACCAACCGACCAATCAGAACCAATGTAACCGGAGCATTCGGTGGATATCACCCCCCTATTCTCATTATCTCTCCCCACGACTAAGCTATTTCGGTTTTTTGAACTTGATATTGGGCTCTATCGCAGCAGAATCGTGACATAGCTCAGGATCCATTACAGATGGCTGTTTACTTCGTAGCCTGAGAGACCAATTGACACGATAACTACTAGCGACTGCTAGATCATCAAGCCCGACAAAGAGTTGAAAGACAGGGTGTCAGGGCCCGACCAGAGTGTCGGGAAGACAAGGCGACCAACAAAGTTCACGCCAGAGCCAAACCACTAGCCGAAAGCATCTTTTGACCTTTTACTTGGCCCATATACGCCTAGTGACCCTCGTTCTCAACTTGACATTGTTCATCTCCTGGTTCAGGGAAGACTGGAAGTCATACATAATAAATCCTGACATGAGCCTCATGCAGCACCTTAGTTCCAGGTATGGATAACCAACACTCAATAAGAAGACCGTCCATCTGTCTTGTCTACAACTTATCGTGACCGCGCACCTTCTCATCATGGTTTGAGCCTGACCTCGACCACCTTGTCTACGTTGACGTAGATAGTGAAGTAGGCGGTAGGTTGATTCTCATCTAAGTTCTCGGGGATCTGCAGGTACTGGCCAATGAGCGGATCCTGGATGGTCCTCTCAACAGCCTGGGCAATGCTGCGCGCACCGGTTTTCTTGTCATACTCGTACTCTGCGATCAGGGAGCATACCCTGGCGTCATTCTGGATCCGGATGCTGATGTTGCCCACGTAGACATCGTCTTCCTTGTTGAGAGTCAGACGCACACGCTTGCGAACTGTACTCTCCAAATCCATCAGCACTTTGTGGACGATGACGGCCGCCTCCGGGCGCGCGAAGATGAGGAATGGCAGTATCTCTGTGATGCGACCGCCCAGGGGCGCGCCAAAATGGCCGCTGAACTCGGTGCGGAGTTCTCTACAGAGCGTCGCCACGACCTTATCTTGCGCTTGTTCGTCTTCTGAGACGAAAAGCTCATGACGGTTGGTACCACAGAATGTATGGATGCTATCGTCGAATTGATTAGTCGCGAGAATCCAGATGGTCCTGGAGCAATCAATCAGATTGTGAGTGCGGCGATCCTCATAGCACCCTACATAACTAGTAAGTATGCAGACCATCTGATGAATATCGTTGTTCGAGTCAACTGACCATTTTGGAAAAGCAATAAGAGCGTATTGTGTATATTCTTGCTTGTCTTTTCAAACTCATCCATGAAGACGATGCACCGGCGCCCAGCATTGCGCCACAAGAAGTTGTTCAGCGACGACCCGTCCTCAGAGCTCTGAAAGCCAGGTCGTGGTCCAAACAACTCAGTCCCTTGCTCGAACAGGGTGCAGTCCACTACATGGAGCTCTAAAGACATGAGATCACCGAACCTTCGGGCAAGCTCTGTCTTACCATGGCCACTGGGCCCTGCGAAAACCAACTTCAGGGGCTCTTTTTTCTGCAGAGCCAGGTAGCTTATGAGCGTTAGACCAGGGGCCAATGCAAGCTGGGAGAACGGAACTTACACGAGCAACTTGTTCTTCAGCCAACGGATCGCGATAGACTGGGCCACTATCAGTTGGTGAAGACCTAGGACCTCATCGGCGTCTTGTCTAGCTGTTATGTCCTTCTCCCGGTTTGAATGTGGCTTGGCTTTGCTGGATCTGTAGAGGTCATATCTCTGGGACAAGTTTAGAGCCTTGGTAAGGTGTGAGCGCACATCTTCCGAACACCAACGCTTGTTTTCGTCTTGGAGATCTTGTAGCTCTTCTTGGACTGGCCCATCCTCAGGTAAATCTCGACAAAAGGGGTCATAGAACGCCTTGGGGATCACTCGAGGGTCCGCACCAAACCTCAGGAGCGTGGCAAGCGTCGTTGTGGCCTGGCGCATCGTATTACCCCCTATAAAGATACAAAAAGCGATCAGGGGGATTGCATAGGGTTCGCAAGTTACGTTCGGATTGCCGCCGTGCTTGATCCACTGGCGAATGATGCTGATGTCCTTGGTGGCGATGACGTAAAACATCGCTGGATAGCCCTCGATCTCTGCATTCAGATTGAGGCCAAGAGTCTCCTTGTCATAATGTCTTAGATAGCGATGGACACTGTTACCATCGAACTTGCCCGTTTGAACTGCGCCGAGGAGCTCGCGAAGCTCAAAGACACTAGAGTTCCATGTCTTACTTGTGATAAAATCATCGGAAACAGAGAGTATAGGTAACTTCGGCATCCATATAGGGCCTTCTTCGATGCTATCGCCCTGACCTTCGTGGAAGTTATCAGCACTTTCAGACTCTACATCACGGTCGTGGTCGGGACTCTGTTGTCTATCCGAGTCATCGTTGTCCGTTGGAGGACTCGGCGGGAGGATGTCCTAGAGGCTAGAATCAGTATGCATATTATGGGGACTAGAAACAGATCGAACCTCTATCCCCTTGAACTTCTTGATTGCCTCATCAACATCATTTTCAGAAAGCTTTGAACTATCAACGCCCATACTCTGCGAAAGATGGGGATGAGCTAACCTGTAGGCAGTTTGCTGCGGTATCTTTGGAACAGTTAGGACATGCCGCCATGACCTGTCGTATTTTGTCCTCTTCCGACTGAGGCATAGCGCTTGTACTGTGGAATAAAAACGAGATAGAATGATAGGAAACAAGGGGAAAGTGGAATTCAATGAGGACCAAGAAACTATTCTAATCTAAATAAGCTTAACGGTCATCTTATATCATAAAATAATTATCCAAACTAGAGTCGATCCATTGCATATGTAGGTGGCCGTTTCTCCTTTTTCACGGGAAGGCCTACCATGATCATCGCCCCCTTACCTCACTTCTTTGGCATCGCGTTTGTAGCGGATGCAATTCCAGCCAATCCTCGATGCTATCTGTCATTGACCGCACAGCGTGAGTCACACATTCCAAGGGCGACGGGTAAAATATTTTGCATTCGATGTCACAGCCCGAGCGGTCCCGGGTAGAGACAGCCCCTCCTTACCTACGGACTTGTCCCCGTCCCGTATTCTGTTAACAGCGGCCTCGTATTCGTGATCAAACAATTGGCTCAAACTGCCACGTACTATTCACATCATTGAGGTCCGTTTGCAATGAGCACTGCCCAAGTGTGGGCAGGAGATTTGAGTGAAGTAAGAGGGCCCCAACTTGCCCACCTCCTTTTATTATTGGAGTATGAAAACACATACTAGTTGCATGTCAATCTTGGCCCAAACATCCATCTTCAATGAGAGACAATCTTTTCACGAGCTTTCGCCTGCCGCGACTGTCAGATACACAATAAACTATAGTCAAGCTGAGATCATGGTGGGTCATGGTACGCCTCCAATGCCACTGGCGACATCCAGCAAGATGGTGATGAAAATGTCTACTGCCTCAATGACCTCACAAAACACCGATGAAGTGGCAGCCAACTCACCCGTGGAAGGACAGGATTCTGTTGGAATCATGTCGATGAACCTTCGCTCGGCTCAATCTAAGGACCTCGAGCACGCAGACCAAATCTCAACTGCCTATGCTTCGACAAATAGACAGCAAATCATGGAGCTTCAACGAAACAAGATCGTCAACAGAGAAAGGGACCTCGACATGCAGCGTATTCAACTAGCTGAGAAGCTTCGCGATAAGCTCGAAGAGTGCAAGATGGGCGAAGAAAGGTTGGCTAGCATCAAGTCCAGAAACGAAGCTCTTGAAGCTGAATGTGCCACGCTTCATGGGCAAATCGACGAGCTAGCCCAACGGCTCGAAGCTCAGGTCGTCGAAACTGGTCAGCGAGACGAGGTCATGTCGGCGACAGTTCGTGACTTGGAGTCGAGGCTTGAGAAAGCAGCCAAGGCTCTCGAGGAAGACGAGACCAAGGCGAAGAATAAAGAACAGGCTATGAAGGAGCTTCTCAGCGAGCTAGATGCTGCCAAACAGGCCATCGATATCTTGGAGATAACCCATGAGTCGCGCGAGCGCGATCTCAATCAACGTCTTGCTCTCAAAGGTACCGAGGCGAAGAAACTGAAAACAGAAATCAGCAATCTTCAGGCTACCTGTGCCGATGCTGTCTCCAAGAAAGAAGCGATGCAGAAGGAGCTAGAGAAGGCACGAGATGAATATCTAGCCCAATCCCAATCCCTTCAAGAGCGTCTTGATACTCTACAACATGCCATCAAGCCTTTTCCGCAGCTGATCGTCATTGGCGTCGATGTTAGCGGAAGTGTCACTCCTGTTCTCCATAGGATCAAGCAGGCCTACAGAGATGTCCTACACGCGATCAGGTCCAACAACAGTGATGCCAGAGTTGCCGTCGTCATCCATGGGTGTCATACAATCCGACAGGCATCGCCGACCCAGATGATCACTGATGCGACATTCCGGATTATGGACTCTGTTAACGACGCGAGAGGCTCCGAGGACTACAGATACTGCCTCGAACAAGCAGACGAGATATTGCGGATGGACGACAGCAGCGAGAAGCTTATAATACTCATCGGGGACGGGCAGGCCTACGACATAGACGAAACATTCGTGTCCGCCACATGTGAGCAGTTGAAAGTTGACCGTGTAACGGTACATTCAATCATCATTACATATCATGGAATGTGGTTGTCTGACGAGTCGACGTTCCGGGAATTTTCACGCATCACTGGCGGTCAAACTGCACAGGAGTCCACATACCTATCGACTGTGGACGAACTTCTTCGCGTTGAACGAGAACGTCATTTCAAAGCGTTGTAGTAACATACTGGTTCTGGTTGGATTACTACACCAGTTCAAACAATGCCCTGTCATCGCAACATTAGCGAATTATCTATAACTGATGTACTGTTGGTGTGCATGTAGCTTATTAGGTGCCTTGACATGGCATGTTTATTAATTAGGAGTGCCTTCTTCATTGGTGCCCAGCATCTCGTACTCTGTCCATGGGTGACCTGCGAAATGTGATCTTCTGCAAGTGGTGGTAGCAACTTCCGAGAGCGTTGCCCTCGTGACTGTCGCGCCTTGAAAAGACGCAGAAGACAAGGTGCCCATTATCCTCTCACCACAGGACATTGCGATACTTATGATGTAACTAAGTCCTAAAGCGTCCCGAACGACAGACTGGTATATCGTATAAATGCTAACTTAACATCACGATCACGCACTTGCTATTCATGGTGACTCCGACTTGCTTGTTGTGCGACTGCATCATACCATTGCGATTCGATCTCATCTTCATGTGGGCACGTACACCAGTGCTGGTTTGCTTAACATCCGGAACTTGAACTAGAGTTTGGCCTGCCCTTTGGATTATGACTGTGGAAGTGGTATGTCTGCTTGAAGTCATCGACCCCCAATGTTCGCCCCTCAAGTGAGGAATGTTGGGAAATACTAGGAGGATAAGGGACCTCAGGACGTCTCTCTGATGAGAGATGTCTACAAAGAGTGGCCACGATGAATATCCCTGCTAACATGAAGTCATCGTCTCATCACCTACCTTACACCGGAGAGGTCGGATCACTGGAGTGAATCAGTTCCCTCAAATCGGAAGAGGGCAACACGAACCCGCCAGTGAATCATTCCTTTGAGTAGTTAATCATCATTACTGTGATTAAGTAGTACTTATTACTTCCGTGGCCGATCGGTTTATAAAAGTCACCACATTCCCCTGAGACCATCCGGGTAACAACTGCAAAGGCAGTCACAACCCATCCAGCTTGAAGATATCTTCGTTCCCTCCCTTACATCACCATAGCAATGTCTGGTCAAGACGAGACCGCTGGGTCTTCAGGACCGGCTGAGTTCCACGAGCTCACCTGGGAGTATCGTGGGCCTGAAGTGATGAAGGCCCTGCAAGAGAAGGATCCAAAGGGGTGGGCGAAGCTAGTTATCGGGATATGTAACTTGTGCCAATGGGAATCCTGGCGGCTTCGGGGTACAGGATATTCAAACAATCACCACATGGGATGGTCCGAACTCGAGAGGACATTCAAAGTAAGCGACGTGGAAGAAAAGCATATGTGCTACAATCCAGTGCTTGACGTTCATAAAGCGACAGCGTGAGTACTTTGTTCCACTACAAGGGCGGTACCACTACGTCTCACCATGGTATCATCGCTGACTTGATATAGGTTCCTATTCAAGTGGCAAGAGAAGCAGTTCGAGCTGAGAAAGAGCAAAGGCTGGACTACAAAGGATGGAGTCAGACTCCGCGGTCACTTGATCAATGCCGAACCACCCCCTGAAGCGATCCCAACCGGCCAGGACCCTTCCGACTTTATCCAAGGTATTCTTGCTGATGCCTTCGGCAACTGGATCAAAGGCCATAAGGCGGCGGGGCTGAAAGCGGCTATCGACAAGATTCCCAATCCTGAGAGGATTAAGCGAGTCGTCTGCGTTGGACTTGGACTTATTGCTCCGGGAGTCATTGATCTCGACACCGATAAGTACGTTCTGATGAGGAGACCTCCTACCTGCATCGCACAGCATGTAGCCGCCCTAGCCATCGTCAAGCAGCTGCGGGAGATCACTTCGCAGAAGGTTGAGCTGTACACTACGGATCCGAACTACGGCCCGTACCACAAGCGGGCGCTAGAGACCCTCGACCAGGTGGAGTCCATCGGCATCAGCTTCAAGGTCTGCGATCCTGCGTACGGGAAGCAGGAACACTTCACCAAGATCGATGAATCTTCGCTCGTGTTCTCGGTAGGGGCATTCTGCCCGATCATGAGGATCGTGAGCGAATACACGAGACCAGTGGCCATGATCTGGGAATGCATCGAGGAGCACGAGGATCCCAAGCCAGCAAATCTTATGGAGCCAAACCCGGAAGTGGTCTGGTATGAGGTCAAGCCATGGGAAGTGGAAGGCGGCGAGGAATACCCGAAAGAAATCGTGCAGGTTCCTGGCACTGCTAGGTATGGATTTTCCCATCCTTTTCAAATATGCCACCTGGTTTACACTGATTTTCCTTGCCTTAGTTTCGGCGGTTATACGAAGCGGATGGTCGACATGCACAGACACGAATATTACATCGAAGAAGCGTTTCCACGATATAAGGAAGGCGAGGAGGTGCCATCATCATTCGATCTTTTAGACCCTTCTAAACACCAGGTAGATCCACACGGCCGCTATTGGAATAATGATGTTCGCATGTACGTCCGTAAGCGGATTGACTGATTTCTTTTTTCTTTTTATTTTATTTTATTTTCTGTTTTGGAGGCTCCCCCGCCTGTCGACGCAGACTTCGTGGACTCCTAGTTAGGTTTAACATGGAGGGCTGAGGCGGCTGAAGACACTGATTGTGGGTGGTTTGTCTGTTGGTAACTACTCGACCATGTGTAGTATTCCTTGGGTTTCCTTCGTCAGTTTATACTTTATCCACCTGTTCCAGTTGCTTGCCTGGCAGTCGGTTGATCCCGACTATACCTATCTATGTATAACAGCTCAAGAACCTACGTGAGGCCCTTAAGTTACACTTCATTGGACGATTAAACCTTGTTTTGAGGCACCATCGCCATGCAAGACCGTAAATGACATGAGGGGTAGGTCGAATCGTAAAGGTTTTATGGCTTCCCCCTTTTTACCCCTTTCAGTTCGAACTCCGCAGCTTCTCGCCCCCATACATTGTCATATACTATGTCGCCTGACCATAAACCTATGTATGCCGCGCGGTCCATATCACCAGACCTAGGCTCCATAAGATGTCATTTCCTTTACTCGGCACCCAAAGAACCTAAATGTCTGCACGTTGCATGCCAGGTCTGATCGACAGGAGACTTTCGGTTGATCGGTGCTCTTTCTCAATCGGAGTAAAGATTATGTAAAAGTTACTTCAAGTAAATTGAAAAGTAATCGGTTGCCGACCAATTGGCTAGTATAACGCTCTGAGATATCACAAATGATACTAGCATATATCAAACCAGAGAAAGTATTTGTGCCGTTGGAATTACATGTTGTGGCCGTGTACAGACGGTGACCTATCAGTCACGAACTAGTCATCTCAAGATGGGATGGTCACCTACCCACCACTTGGTAATGACTTCCTATGAACCCTCATACATATTAATGAGCGTGTGCGCTTTTGTGTCGCCTAGAATGACTCGCTGAGAGGGCTTCGGGCTTGGCCTGGGAAGGTTCAATAGGCGCTTCGGAGGTCCGACGCAGCCATAGTGCTATGCCACTTGCCTATGATTTGCTCTTGCTTCGCCACGCCAAATTGAATAGCGCGCCAGCTTCAATAGTAGAAGTAGTAATGGAAAGGGTGAGATCACTCTGGGAATGGTGTCGATACACGCATTTGGGGTAAGCCGTCGAAGCCATAGATCTAGGTGCGAAATGACAGGGATGATCGGCGGCTTTGATGCCCTTCGCGTGATCTCTTCAATGATGAGAGAGCCGAGTGAGAGAAGACGTGGATATATAGTAGTCACCATCCTTGTACCCACATGGGTTCATTAACTCGAGATCCTTTTCCCTGAACCTGACAACATCCGCTTGTGACGTCTGAATAGGTGACATCCAATCTACGATATCTAAGAAGCAACTTCGCCAGAGAAACTGGTTTCCACAAACAAAGAATGGCCCAGACTGCTGCAGAGCGATCAGAAGTGATACCCGGGACCGAGATCATCTTTGACAACCGACGCATCACCAACGATGGCGAAGGGGAGGCCCAGGTGGTGAGCGGCACCGGCGCGCTGGTGCTGATTCCGCACCCGACGCAGAACGCGGACGACCCGCTGAACTGGAGCGCGCGGTGGAAGGGCGTCATCCTCCTCAACCAGTTCGTCTTCGTCTTCGTCAGCATCATGACGCCGCTGGCCATCGCGCCCATGACGCTCATCTTCGAGCAGGAGTTCCGTAAGACCCTGCCCGAGGTCAACATGCTCTTCGGCGCGGCCGCCATCACGCTCGGGTACGCCAACTTCCTCATCGTCCCCGCCGCCAACCTCTGGGGCCGCCGGCCCGTCATCCTCGTCTGCAGCCTCGTCTGCATCGGGGCCAACGTCTGGCAGGGGCTGGTGACGAGCTACGGCAGCTTCATCGGCGCCCGCATAGTCTCCGGACTGGGCGCTGCGGCTAACGAGAGCATTATGCCCATGGTCGTCGCTGATCTGCTGTTCGTCCACCAGAGAGGCCGTAGCATGGCCCTTTACTTGTACGTTCACGATCATCAGTCGGTAGATGGCTTTAGTATTGACCGAGGGAAAACAGCTGGGCATACTTTATGGGCTTGTTCATCGGTCCAATCATATCTGGTGCCATTGCATCCCAGATCAGTTGGAGATGGTTTGTAAGTCTGCTATGAAGCTCTACTGTCGAGGCTCTGAAAATCATTACTAACCTCGCTTGCAGTTCTGGGTTTGCGCAATCTTACAAGGGGTGAACAACCATATAGTTCGATCAAGATTCCCCCAACTTCCAGCTAATGAAAAGCATAGGCTAGTTTTGTCTTCATACTGGTCGCTCATCCCGAGACGAAATATGATCGCCGACCTCACCTGAACCTGAGTCCGGGAGTGACCCAGATGAACGTAACCGACGCCGCGAACAAGTCGGATCATGCAGATCCCAAGGGGTACCAATCGAGTGCGGAGTCGAGACGGGATTCAGACCCAGCCCCCGACAACACCAGCGAAGGCCGCACTACAGCAACAGCAACAGTAGCAGCGGTTCCCGCAGAGCCCGAGCCGCCCGCCACCTCGCACATCACAAACGGGGCGCCGTTCCGGGCGCAATTCTCCGTGCTCTTTCCCGGCGGAAGCGGCCGGCAGCTCCGGACGACGGCGATGTCGGCGGCGCTGCGCGACGTCATCTCGCCGGTGCAGATCCTGTGCTACCCGATCGTGCTGTGGGCGGCGCTGGCGATGGGGTTCGCGGCGAACTCGCTGCTGGCGCTGAACCTGACGCAGGCGCAGGTGTTCGGCGCCGCTCCCTACCACTTCACGCCGGACCAGATCGGGTTCGTGAACTTCGCGTTCGTGGCGGGCGCGGCCCTCGCGCTCGTCACCGCGGGCCCCCTGTCCGACTGGATCGCGCTGCGGCGCGCCGCCCGCCCCGGCGGCGGCGGCGTCCTCGAGGCCGAGATGCGCCTCCCCGCGCTGATCCCGTATGTGGTGATCAGCTTCTTCGGCATGGCTATCACGGCCGTGGGCTACCAGATGGCGTGGCCGTGGGAGGCCATCGTTGTCGCCGGCTACATGCTCGTGGGCATCCAGGTCGTGGGCATCCCGGCCATCGCCATCAGCTACGCCGTCGACTCCTACAAGTCGCTGCCCGGCGAGATCATGATCGCGGCGACTATCGTGAAGAACACCTTTGGGGTAAGTCTTCTCTTCCTTCGTTGGACTCATCCAAACATGCACACACTTGACTGCATGCCTTGGTTCTTCTGAGTACTCAATCGCTGATGATACCATGATGTGCTGTCGTTGCAGTTCGGAATGATCTTCTTCTTCAATGACTGGGCGGCAAAGTCGGGATACATCGCCCCCGTTCTCATGCTCATGGCTCTCACTGTAGGCTTCTCTGTTCTTGGTCTGGCCGTATTCATTCCCTATGGAAAGAGGTTCCGCCGCATGACCATGCACTCTAAGCTTCATGCTCTTTGAAATGCAGTTTGGGGTTGTGACTTTGGGTGTTTTGCAATGTTGGTTGGTTCTCTTTTTGAACAACCCCCCCTCCCCCACCAGTTCGAATCTTTACTGTATGTATAATGTAGGGGGATTTGGAAGTCATTCTACAGCCTTGCAATATAGTCAGTCATGCAGCTAATACCTTTATCTCCCGCTCGAATATCATTTGACTGTTGTATATATGGCTTCTCTTTAAGAACTTATAGCTCCATATACTGGGCGTTGGGTGTAAGACATCTTATAAGTACGTCTAACTGGAAATGGTAACTAGGGGTAGTTAGGGGGTCGATGTGAAGTAAGACAGTCACTAAGACTTCCTTCCTTATAACGATATAATACTACCAGATTTATCATGCCTCCTATCTGTCATACCTCTCCTTTCAATGAACCCCTTATAATTGTTGCGCTTCTCATTTAATTGACACATTCCATCTTGCACGGTCACCGCAACTGTCGGCAACCTTTACAAAACACCCACGAATTAAAATCGTCGGATCTGACAATCACGGCATCCTGTGGATATATGCATATTACGGCTTAAGAAAACTCGCTGTGGAATGGAGCCTCGCATGCTGCATAGCGCCGAGAAATCTTGCTTCTTGCATGCATCGACCAACCTCAATTATTGGGTCTCAATCCTTCTAGATTTGGCCGTTGCTGCCAACTAACCTCAACTAGGTCATTCTTATATTTACATCGCAGAAACGCGCATCGACGGAAAACTGAAGTTAGAAACTGTTCTTAACCCACGGCCAAACTTTATTGCTATTACTATTACTCAGTTTTAAGTACCTGGTTTGGAGAAAGAACGAAGGCAGCTTAACTACCCCCCTGCACATCCCCCCAAACCCGTTCTCACGATGCCGCAAGCGGGACCACGCTACACCGCCCAGGCTTCTTTATCTCCGGGCCCGGCAAGAACGCCCGATGTTGGGAGGAACACGAACAACACACCCAGGAGTATGGGCGATGCTACAGTCCAGGGCAGGTCTACAGCCTTAGGCCTTACGCAAAGCCACGAGACATCGGCCTCTTCTAGCTTGGAGGATGACGCAGATGGCAACTCCGTTGTGGATGTCATCATGGCCAAGGCCGATGCACTGGCTAGCAAGCTCCGGCTGGAGGAGCAGGCACGCATCAAAGCCGAGAACGAGGTCCGGAAGCTGAGCGGCAAGTTGAAGACCCTCCAGAGCAGGTACGAGCGCACCGCCGACCGGCTGGACAAAATGATGTCCCAGTCACGTGGGTTCGTCACCGTCACCGACGAAGAACTGAAGACCAGGGCGGAGAGGTTACGGCTTAGCATCCGTAACTTCGCTATTGAGTACTTTAGCGGACCCCGCCAGCAGCACGTCAACAGCGAGCCACCCCCTCGGCGGCGGAGCAGGAGAATCGAAATCCACAAGGAGTCTTATGACACGTTCATGCCCCACCACTACGAGCTGTATTTCTATAGGCCAGAGGGCGGGCCTATGGTTGTTCAGAATTTTCTATGGACCGTCCTTAAGTTCAAGGTCTTCGACCGGTTCCGCTGGGCCGAAAATGTGTCGAATTGCTTGAACGAGTTCTGGTACCGCCTCGCCATCAGTCAGTCAATCAGAGTATGAATTCCAAGAACCACGATCGTATACTAACATATCTATCCTACACAGAAAAGACTCCTGGATCTCACAAGTCCCCAGACGCCATCCGGAAGTCGCAAATGTGGCGCGCCTCGACAACGGACCTGGTTCTGGACCATCTGGGTGAGACGGAGTCGTCTGGCTACACGGAGAAGAAGAGAGAGGAGCTTGTCGATGAGGTCCGGAAAGTGCTGGACCCGTTCTCGAGCTCTCACGACGACGCTTATGACGGGGCGCTCAGCAACATACTCGACGCCGCCGTCGCCCTAGACAGGACCATCAGCACCCAGGTCGCCCGGATATACTGGGCATTCCGGGAGAAGACAGATAGGGAGCATCATGCCGAAGAGCACCATCATAAGACGCACAGCGAAAAGGGCATCGTGGTGGTGTGCCCTGCTATGCTCAAGCGAGGGAAATCGAACGGGGAAGAGTTCGACGTTGAGACCGTCCTGTTACCAAGGGTAGAGGCGACATGTAAACTGGAGTAGGGTACACATAAAAACCGTTGGTTTGATATGTGGATGTATCTTCCTTTCACCCTATGTCAATACACAATAATAGAAACCTGGTATATGTGGCATGGATACCAGTCACTTCCAACCACCGCAGTGGATACTGGCGTGTAGCCGTATGGTGGATATACAGCGGTTATGCGGGCAGTAATAACATAATAACTTTCGAATAAAAAAGAGTACCATTAGTCCACATTCCTTCGTAATCGACATTCATGCCAGCCCCGCGAACCCCATGCGAACCCCATGAATGAATGACACAATACTACCTTGGGGCTAACGTAAGATACGGATTAGATTCCTACGTGTGGTTGGATCCACCAAGGACAAAGCACCAACACGACTAGAGCACTAACACAGCTGAATGATCAGTCAGGGGTAAGTTAAGTTCCCGTTGCTTCCATATTTGATATCAGTGCTGTGCCGCAAGATGCATACCATATAGCATATGTGCCACCCTCTACGCATTCCTTTACTGGATACTTCAGATAAGTCCTATATTATTCAACGAACAGATCTTGTGCAGGCATGCCTGTTAGCTCTACCCATCATTGAAGCCGTTACTACTACATTCCATGAATTGATGGTGGTTGGCACTTATTTCGAGAGCCCCTGAAAGCATTTTCTTTCTTAGCCTAGTCATAGATTAGAAAATCTCGAATAATTCCTTATTACATTAGTAATATCGCAATGCCAGCTCTTTTACTGTGTATTTGGATATCCCTATTGGCTCTATGAAATGCGGGTATAGCCCAGTTCCTCGATCCAACTCCTTGATATAGCATCTCTCATGATGACTAGGCCGAGCTTAAGTCTATACATGGTACCTAAGATACTGGATGTGCTGCATTCCTTTACGCCTTCTCTATGTTCGAATCACGTGTCGCGTTAGCCCAACCGCTTCACTACCTGCGGCTTTTCACGCCTGGCATGTTCGATTGCAATTCATGATCAATGGCTACCGATGGCTCTTTGTCGAGGTCTTGCGATCAACCCTGCGTACCAACACTGCCTACGTCTGGGACAGTGCTAGATACCTATACTACTGGATGTGACCGGTTACTCGTCCATCATGGCTAAGAGATATCTAACAGTCACTGGGAACAGCGTTATAAAGATGACAGGGTTGTCTTTTGTTATACCCGTCTATATTAGGGTGTCCAAATCGTCTCATGAGATGTAGTAGTAGATTAACAGCAGTTATATTTTGGTTTATATCTTTATTCCAAGAAACCAACCATCACATTTGCTTCCCCATCTATCATATTAATATCGATGTCTGAAGCGGCGACTCGTCCACTCTGGTTGGCTAAGTTCCGAGCATCAGAACAACAACGATCTCACTTTGCGTTGTTCATTCCTAACTCTGGGGAGGTTGGCAAAGACCCTAACAACAGAGCCCTAAAATGCCAGGGCACTCTAATCCATGTTGTTGGCCTAGCGATGAGGGGATTCACCCTTGAATTTAAGCGTGCCTTCGATTGTGCCAGTTCTATGTCTTTGTATGAGTTGGTGAAGCTTGGGTCAGTGAGCGAGGCCTCCGTCCAAGACTCCACCACTGTAGGCAAAGACGACAAGCCAGACGAGCCACGGACACTACTAGAGTCTGAAGCTTTGAATATTGACCCTCCAGGCCGAAGTAAGAACTTTAGGGATCCCGTCAATGATGTAAGTTAATGCTCGTTCGTGTGCTACTGTGACTATTTGCTAATCAAGAGCCTTAGACCACTAACAGGGACTGTCAAGTGTGGATCATGGAGTATCTCCGATTATTGGTAGAACGTAATTATATTGATGCCGAAGCTGTCAACCTTGCAGAGGCTCAGCAAGAGCCGTCTGGTCTCGGAATTTGTCTCAAAGCGGTGGGACGGCCGCCACAAGATGCCGGCGAAGCTGTTAGGCAGGCCGGAGATCGTCCTGGCAACTAGGCTCGCGGCAGCAACTACATTAGGCCACATGCCAGAGGCCAGAGTAGATTGCGGAGTAGGGTAGTCGTAAACTACAGGGGTAATTGGATTGATAAGTCAATGCCGAAATGAAGTGGGAAAGAGAGATGGGGAGAGGAAGGGGGTGGGTTATTATTGGAAAGAGGGGGTTGGGGGACGCACATCGTGCATCGGATCGGGATGATGGACCAGAAAGACACACGACATTCATTTGCATAATTAATAGATCACCTTGATCTCTCACTATCATTAATAAAATCTAACTCTTGATTCTGCAATATAACGCCCTTTGTGCCAATGGCCAGCAGCTAAGTATCATGGGCACTTCGCTATCCAGTACTCTGAGAAAGCTAACATCTCCTCTTCGTATGTATCCATAAACGACTCAGACCACCCAGAGGTACGCCAATCATGCCAAACTGGCACAGCAAATAGCGCTTTACAATACTCCCAGTATTCGGGGTACCAACCGGCCTGTTCCCAATCTAGAATAGCAGAGATTCTCCGAGAACCTAGATCCCCCGAGACCATGATGTTCCCAAGGTTTAGGTCACCATGTGTGAAATAAATGGCACACTTGTCGGTAAGGAGGGGACGGTATGGGTCGTCAAAAGGTATATCCGACATGGGCGCATGGGGCGCGGCAGCGAATTGTACCCAGTCGTGAAACTGCTTGATACTTGTGAAAGGACCCTTTTCCGTGCCGTTGCGGAAGTAAATGTCCTGAACCTTTCCACGGCTTACAGAGCCTTTTGCAAGTTTAGCTATCAGATTGGGATGTGAACGAATGTGAATCGATCAATAACATACCAATGAAGGGGTCGGAAGGATCTTGCCTTATTCGCCTCAGGGCTGAGACTATCTGACCTAACTGATCGCGGATGGACGATTTCTCCATTGGAGTCAACGATGGCCAACTTCCCCACAAGGTCGAGCCTGCAATGAGGCTCATATAGATGAAGTTTTGGCCTTCATCCACTCGCCAGCCGAAAAGCTCTGGGACCGGCACTTCGTTGCCTGGAAATAGTTGGTGCATGGCATACATTGTCTGCGCTTCTTCCAACCTAACGGAGGTTGGCCTCCCAAATTTAACGACGAGATTCAAATGCGTAAACTTGACGACTCGGGGCTGACCTTGTTTGTCCCATTCCTTTCGAACTTCACCAGGTGTGGGCAACTGCGGTACTGTGGCTGTGGTGTTTGGACCTTTGAAAAAGGAGGTGTCATGAAAGTCCATTTGCCGTAGCGAAATGTCCGGCAATGAAGATATATCGATCATTGTAGTTTTTGCATCCGTCATTGTCAAGTGTGGCAAGAGAATGGAATTAAAGGGCTCCCTCTAAGTCCGCAAAGAAACATGAAATAGAAGAGGGGCCAGGGTTTTAATAGTTCCAGCACGAGTAAACATGCTACCTGGCAGCCTGGGTAGTTGTTGTTCTTCAATGTTGGCGTTGGAATGTTTAACGGTACATAAGTACATGTAGGTATTCCATAAACCCATGGTATCAACGGCGCAACGCCCAAGGGGAATGTAGTGGAGCTTCACCGTTACAATGTCTAGCAATATACCTACTAGTACACGTAGGCTTCAGAGATCAACCCCACGAGGCACCCCTGCCTTAGGCCTTACTACCTACATTGCGCCCTGTACCTATAACAATTGTACCTATAAATACCTGCATTAGTACCAGGTACTTGTAAGTAGCAGGGCTGCCCACATGTACCGTTCAATTACATCGGACCCATCTTTCCCCAGGCATTTACCTACAACCCCTGAACGTGTTGGCTCATGTACGAAAGGGGATCTTAGGTCGACTTATCAAGGTAAGGAGCCTTCTTTCTCTTCTCTATTTTTTACACACACAACCAACCTAGGTTTCTTCTCAGTTTCTACCATGCCTAGACTCCATTCCTGTTGTCCATTTCGGGGACCCATATTATTATGCTTACCCTTTACCGAATACCCCCATATACATCTCAGCTGCTCAGCATCGCGCCCCACTCGTGACCCAAAATGGCCACCCGTCCCCTCTGGCTCAAGTGCCGGCAGAGCAAGGCGCAACGAGCGCACTTCGCCCTGTTCGTACCCCACGAGAGCGACGCGCACAAGGATCCCAACGACCGGGCCGCCGCATGCCGGGGTACCGTGATCCACGCCGTCGGCGCGCCCATGTCCGGGTACTAGCACGAGTTCAAGCGCAACTTCGACTGCCGGGACTCGCCGTACCTGCAGGAAGCGGTCCGCATCGGCTCCGTGTCCGCGGGGAGGGCTTCATCCGTGACTGCGGCTCCGACTCCGACGCCGAGTCTGGGCCCGAGGGGGGAGGCTGCTCGTTCAACCACAGGGCGACGGGCATCCTGGACGGCGAGGCCTTGAAGTCCGCAGGCCGGGAAAGAGCCAGAACTTCTTGGCGCCTATGAATGATGTGAGGGCCCATCTACCTAGTATTTGCCCCTTTTTAGCTTAAATATGGTGGTTTGGGATTTTTTATTTTCTTTTTCTTTTCTCTCTCTCTTTCACTGACGCATTGCGAGATCCCAGACTACGAATAGACGATGTCAAGAGTGGACCATGGAGTATCTCCGACGCTTGAGGGATCTGAACTACATCAGCCCCGAGGCTGTCGAGCTTGCGCAGGCGGAAAGAGATCCGCCTACTCATGGAATCGGCCTACGGCCCGTCAGACAGGCCGAGACAGATCCGACTGGAGTTAGCAACTAGTTCAGGTAGTAAATGAATTGAAGAGAGGTTTCCTTGCTTCGTTCTTTACTTCGTTACTGGGAAGATTGGTGGTGTTGATTTTAGAGTGACGGCAGTGTGGGTGCTTTTCAGGTTTTCATATTACACCAGAGAATCAATCAATCACTGGACGATATTCAAGTGTGAGACCTCTATCCATTCCGACATACTCTTTTCTTAATCACACTACCTCGCTGGGCGTTACACACCTTCCGTAGTTGAGGTTACTCCTCATTCTTATGTTACTATGATTCACCAACCCACTACACAAAAAGATCCATCACTTGACGTGGTATTTGCGAACCCTATGAGGGGCTGGCCATCCGAAAAGTGCCCTTGGGAAAATGCAATTATTCACAGACCCCATGTGTCAACATATATTCAATTACCATGTCACCACTACACCTAGTCACCCGTAAAGCATTCTGCGACGTCTTCACAGAGCTTCAGTAGAATGTTTGTCAAACCAAGGCGCCGGTGTTGTTTATAAAAGCGTAGCCTCCCCTCAGTTCATGTATTTGGATCGGAACGGGTTCCATACGGACACCTCGACCGGCTTTGCTTTATCAGCCGCTGAGGTAGCATCAAAGACCAAGGGTATTGGTTTCCCACCGGCAAACATGTGCATCCAACCCTACGTCGGCTTTTCCTGCGGCCACTGGGACTCAGACGGAACACCGCTCGAGAAAGTCCTCTGCTCAGAACCGCAGAGACGCAAGCATGAACCCCCGTGCGATCCTTGTTATTATCAGTGGAGAGATAATAGGAGGGGCACCTGTCCTACGTGCACCGCGATTCTCGACCAGCTGAAGGTGCAATGGAATACCCAGCGCTATGCTTGGAAGGCACATAGAAGTTTGCCAGAACGCGAGATCAGACGCATCAGCCGCACCCTACGAGAGGCGTTGGAGACGATAACCCAGTACAATAGTAGCCAAGGCCCGAATCATACAGCGCATACCCAATACGCCGAAAGACAGGAGGTCATCATATCGACTGCAGGGGAACTCATTGAAGAACTCGCCACCCTTGACATGCATTGGCAACAGGCTATGGGTGCTGCTTATGAGGATGGGAGAGTAGACCGCAGAGTCATACAGGCAATTTCAGTTCGACGTGATAACCGCCGCGAGTTAATGACGGAACCATCGTTTGAGAGATTTCGAAACGAACACGAAGCCTGCGTGCGTGAATTAAACGCCGAGTTTAATAATGCTGCTGGTATCACCAATTAGATGGAGCAATTATGGCATTGACTGCAACTTTGGTGGCGTTAAAATATTGAACGGGGGTGCTATGGGCCAACACTCGAATTAACACAGCTGGAAAGGGGGAAATGCGGGGGCCAATAAAGGGTATCTAGTCAACTCCTGGTATTATAATCATACTTAAGGAAGGGTGTGCTCTTTTATAGCAAAGTAGGTATCTCAAGTTGGGTTTTGTGCTTTCAGAGGCTCCACGGCATCAATTTTACATGTTATTCACTTTGAATCGTTATGAGAATCATCTTAGCCCAGCCTTAGCATAGAAGCGACCTACTTCCTTAATCATATGAAAGCGCTTCTATTACGATCCGCTGCTATTGGTTCGTACGATATAGTATTTACTATGATGTGACTAGTTCCTGTTATGTCTGCCATGGTGGTATCCCTATGGATCCTATCCATGTTGTACATAACTGTAGGGCCTTCCGCCAAAAGAATATTTCTTAACTCCCTCTCCATCTACAGGGAAATATGTCACGCCAAAGTGATAGACAGCTGCTAGGTAGGGGGTGGGTTAGGGATGAGAATAGACTTCGAGCCTATGGAAGTTCCGGGGGGGATGGGGGCAGCTCCTTATATGGTCGGAGAAACTTCAACTAGTGCATACCTATGTTGGATCATCTTGGTCGCTATACTTGCCCCAGTGACTTAGGGGGGTGGCTCACCCCCTGAGGCTAGTGTAGGTGGCGCGCGGCCCTTAGGATTCCCCTAGCGCCCGTACCGAATGTATATAAAGCTGGGAACCCTTCCTTCTTCATCACCTGATATACCAGATCCAGTAGTATAGGCAATTACAACGGATTAGAGAGGACGATAGGAAGCCTCTTCACAGGTAACAAGCGGCTATACTTGTGGGCAGTAAAGTGAAAAGACACTCGGGCTATATTTGAGGGGCCCCCTATTTGGAGATAAGAATGGATCTATCTCCGAAGATCCTTGCCATAATGAACGACCTCATGAGTCCTAGCTTTTCACGTCAGGGGCCAGTCGAACAATTGTCAAACTAACTATCACTTCACGTCATTACTCGATTATGATCTGACACGATGATAATAACAATTTTGTTTTGGTAATGCAATATCATGATACCTATGTAGAAGGTCTGTAAGCAGGCAGGCAAACCATTGAGCTACTCCACCATGTCGAAGGTTGAGTCCCCTGAAGATCTGGCTGCAGCTTATAAAAGCCCATACTTTGCTGTTACTAACCGCTCAAGAAGAAGCATGCAACTGTTTTGGCCATTCTCGGATTGAAAATTCAGCGACGCCTACCAACCTTCATTGCTCTAACGATGCTTCTTCGTCCTGATGCCTTAGCACTCTCTGCGACATACTACTAGCATAACGATACCCGATCTCCATGACCTCTCTGTTTAGCATAATGGAAAGCCCTCCGTCAAAGCATTCAACTTTCCTGTCAGCCTTCAGGTGCGAGTCTGATCGTATCGCGGGATGGTTCCATCAACAGTAACCTTCGGCTCCACCTTGGTAACCGGTTGACCCACGGTCGCATACCGGTTGCTGCTGTCATGGTGTCCACCATCGGTATTGCTGAAGCGAGAGTCATTGCCGTACTTCTGCGAGCCTATACCCAGGGAAGATCCTACGGTATCCGAAGCACTGTTTAGGGCATTGGCTCCCAGGTTAGGTAACTGCCTAGCGTGTTCCGTAGCGGTGCCCGCGACACGGGGAGCCGTCTCTCTGGCTTGGTTGGACAACTCTGCGGCAGTACCCTTGGCTTGATTGTACGTGTCGGCGGCGGTCTGCTGTCCGTTCTGAGCTGCAAACCCAACGCGTTGCTTGGTATCTGCGGCGGTCTGTTGCGCGCTAGCAGACAGGTTCCCAGCAGTCTGTTGTGCCTTGGACGATAACTCTGCGGCTTTGGCTTTGCCATCCTGCGCAATGCCTTTCGCGTTCTCAGCGGTCGCATTCGCGAGCTCCTGCGCACGAACTTTGGCATCCTGAGCGACCTGACGGCCGCGGGGCGAAGACACGAGAGGAGCAATGTAGAGTGAGGTCAAGCCGAGAATCGCCAGTCCAAAGGGAGAGACAACCTTGATCAGCCAGAACAAAGCTGTGACGCCGAAGAAAGCCTGTGCTTGTGTTAGTTGGAGATTTCCGCAGCTGTTGATACGACTTGCTAGGGCCGAGACTCACACCAAACGTCTTTTCTATGTCTTCGCCCCAGACAACCTTCTGGGCTTGCACTACGGAGTACTGCACGAGATCATGGATGTCTTTCAGCGTAGCGTTGAGGGTTGACTCTGGGACCTGCTTATACTCCGGTCGAAGACGGGCAAAGAAGTCGGACTTGGTTGCACGGCTGACGAGGGATAGGAAAGACACAGCTGATAAGACAAATGTCAATAACATTTCATTTATCAACCGTAGGGCGTTGAAACTGCATACCTCCAAGGCCAGTGGCTCCTATCTTCAAGAATAGCTGTGTCGGGTGTAGGTAGTGCACTCCAAGGAGGAGACTCAGAAGCCCGAGATAGGATCCGAGCGTGCGAAATGGATCCTCCCACTGCAAGGTACATTAGCAACCCAGCAACTGGCTACAACTCGTGAGCGGGCAACTTACCGAGATGTACTTGTAAAGACTGTCTTGGTTGGCTATGATATCAACGGATTAGTACGGCGCGCATTCCCACGAGATTTCTCGTTCAGACATCCATACCCATGACTTTCTTCAGCGGTCCATCTTCCGGCTTGGTTGCCTGATGCTCCCCAGGATGCAGCTTCTCGTGCAACGACTTCTGGATGGCGGAAGCGACTAGAAATGCCAATGAGTTCTCAGCGGTCCCTTAGCGGTCCCTGAATAGGAACACCTTGGTGGATCTGGAGAAGCTTACATTCATCCGGGTTCTGTTGCTGAGCACCGTCGGCCCGGACGGGCATAACCACATAGCCTTGGTCGCTCATTGTAGCTGGTCGAACTTGGATTGAACTTCGATTCAAGGTATACGGTAATGGGCTTGAGAATGATGGTCTGGAGGATATACTGACGCGAATGCTGGAAGTTATAGGATGGCGATACCGACAGAGATGTTCACTGCAATAAGTAAAAGAAGAGCGTGCGTAAGTAGGCAGTCATGACTATGGGTGCGGACAGGCTGTGGTGTGTGTTGTGTAAGTAGGTTGTGTAGGTTGTGCTCGCAATTCCGTGATGAGGACATGACGTAGGGTGCATGTCTTCTAGCATGTTTCCCAGCGTGTTTGGGCCGGCCAGGAGCTTCCTCTCGTGAAACCTTAAGTCTACAATCGTCATCACCTGCAATCGCTAGGCAGGATCGGAATCAGTGGTCACTCAGAACTCGTCATACTGGAGCGAAAACTCCGCCGCCATTTCCTCATCACTTCGAATTGACACTGACACTTCCTACCTGGCAGGCCTGGTGCCTTGCCTTTCATCCAACCTTGGAAGTTCTTCTCAATCATTTCCCAGCGAGAGCTGAGTCGGCAGTGGGCATGCAGTCTCACAAACCTGGAAGGATCATGGATGGATCTTGATTGATTATATTGATTTCATCATTCGCATTAGTTCCCGCTTCTGTACCTCCCGGTAAGTATTAGGTAGGTGCAGTAGTACCTCACTGTTGGATCAATAATTGCATGGCATGCCAGCACAACTTCTAGCTCTCGCCCTCCTGATTGGTTGAAGCCACTAAACAGGAATTTATTTCCCCCCAAATCCCCTAAAGATTCATTGAGCAAACCCCACAAAAAAGACATCTCACATCCCAGGTGACCTCATCATAACCACGGACGGAGCTTAGCTAGCAAACAGAAATGTAAAGAGTAAGAGACAATGATTCCGAATAGCAGGTCCAATAACGAGACATAAATAAGCCCGTCACCGATACACATCCTCCTTAAATCGGCCTCAATTCTTCTCATCAATACTGTTGCGGTTGATACTGTTGCTGTTCATGCTGTTGCGCAGCCATGCCGTCTCGTTCCACCTTGGCTTGGCTATGAACTCGGTGTTGCTTGTAGCGATCACGCACTTCGTGGAACGCGGCAGTGATGGCGTGCAGGAGGCTATGCATAAGATTAGCACAGGATTTAAGCCAATGCCAGCTATAGTAATTATTGAGGGGGGAAGGGACTTACGTGCTAATGATGGCCAAGATGAACGTGCCCCAGGGCAGGTTGCAGGTATCGTCGGTGCGGTTGGCCGTCTCCCCAGTCAGATTGTCGTTGTTGCTCGCGTCTCTGTTATCGTAGCAATGCTTGGGGCCCGCCATGCCTCCACGCGGCGAAGTCAGGACCGAGACCGCAATGAAGGCGCCGACGAAAAGGAGGTCGAGCAAGACCCAGAGCCATCGAAGCCATTTCGGACCACCGCCCTTGAGCAGCAGCGACATGATCACGGCCAGCAGCGTGTAGAGGACCGCAACGGCAAGGATGCCTTCGACAGCCCCGAAGGCGTGGTTGACGCCAACTGAGGTCTTGATGGAGTTGACCAGGCGATACACCTTGTAGAGGCGCGAGGAGAAGATGCCGAGTGAGATGACGGCAGACAGGAACTGGAGGACCCGGACAAGTCGCAGAAACCAGCGGTAGAAGGCTGAGTGCTTCAGCTTCTCAGGGACCCATCGGGTCAACAGACCTGTCTCGCCATCGACGTCGGCATGGGCATTGCCGTTGGCATTGGTGTTGGCATAGGACTCACGAGCCATGATGGTCGAAGTCGTAATATGGTGCTGGAGAGACTAAGTGTGAATGGATTGAATGAACTGAATCAAGGAAGGGCCTTTGTAGTATGCGGTCTTGTGTCAGGAAGGCAGTTCTGATGGTGTTCTCCAGGCTACCTGGGTAATGTTCAACGTGGAACCTTAGTGACGTTAACTTGACGGTGCATTGACGGTACAGCAAGTACGAACCTTCCTTAAACTGGCTGCTTTTTAATTGTTTTTGCAACAAGCATTGCCTTCAGGTTCAATAAGTAGCCCTGGGGGTGTCTAGCAGAGGTAGGTAGGTACCTACCTACCCAAGTTATTGATTAACTCAATTCTGTTCTGCTGCCATAACGTCATCGGTTTGACTCGTTGCACAACATACATACCTAAAGCAAGTACCTACCGTCATGCGGAAGTTCAGGTTAACAAGGTCTCAACCGGAAGGGAAGTTCCAGCCAAGACAGGGCGGTAAACATCAAACGGACAAGGAAACGAATCTTGGGATCCAAATTTCCGTCATCACATGATATCTATCACGTTTCCCCTCCCCCCTTTACTTCCAGCTTCTCCTCGCTAGATCATGTCTAGGTATGTACATGAATGTCCAATGGCTGGAGTCAGAGCAATTACTCAACATCAGCTGCGGAACAATTGATCGAGTGCATTAGTCCCCGGCGTTCAACGACCATATTACTAGTAACATGTGATACTATGTGATACTAGTATGCTTTGCATGTAGATTGCTATGTGGCACCCGGCGCTGTATTCCAGAGTCGAATAACCGGTTTAATCCCTTTGTCGGACCCTTTCCATATGAAGCACTTAGACTATCCCGACTTGACACGATAAGTTTCACATTACTTTATTATGACAATGCAGTTCTACAGTCCTGCCATTTGCTGTACAGTCTCCAGGCAAGGAGTCGTATTACTTCAAAACGCATAGATTACTTCCTGACAACCATAGAAAAAGCGAGAAGGAAATCGGACAAAAAGAAAAGAAGAAGATGTAATGAAACAAGAAAGAGTAAATAGATTATATTCCACCTCCAAGCACTACCACTTCCCCACTAACCACGTCGTTGTCATGGAGCCTGCGTGGAACCCGGACTCCACCATGCTTAGGTAATCGTATACCCCTATTTCAGGGGTGCTCTTAACGTAACGCAATCACCGATCTCTAACCGTCATTTCAAGCATAGTAAACGGCCATCACACTACAACTATTTTTTAGCTACGACCAGGGCGAACCTCAACTAGAGGTCGGAAGATATTTGGTAGATTCCATTAAAGTCCTCGCTTCAAAGCTAGCAGACCGAGACAAGCACCAGGGATTCAAATCGAATAAGGTATACATACAAAAGCCGTTGTGCTTTGCATGGAAAAGAGTGGTCTCAACCCAAAGCACAACACCATTAGATACGATACTGTGGAATATAGCTGCTTACCTCACTGGTAAACCTCGAGACCCCTGCGCACAACCCTATTCGCGATTTATGAGTCTAGTCAACTCTGCTGATAGACAAGACAATGGGCTGGGTTAACTAAGGTACAGCGACTTTGGACGAGAGGGGGGGTGGGGGCATGTCAGATCGTTCTGCAATTCGTTACGGAGGTCTATTTATCACTATAGGGATATCACTAGATGGCAGGGGAATAAAGCCAGAAACCGTAAGATTCAAGCTCTGTATATATGTGATGATATTTTGTCACTCCTCTTAAGAAACGGTGCTATTCAACAGATAAAGCAAAACCCATCAGACCGCCCTTCATTCATTCAACCTGGGGTGCTGGGCGCTTCCTCTGCAACAAGCAATGCTGTCCCCACTTCCGCCTGAACTTCTCCGGAACGACGTCCAAGTCTGGGACCCACAGGACTCTGGCCAGCAGGTGGGTGCTACCGGCATCTAGGAAAGGTTCGCACTTGACCGCCTCCCAGTTCTCGGTATCGGAGATGTAGTCGGGCTCGTTCGGGGGCAGAGCTCCCTTGTGCTCGGGGTACTGCGTGTCGACGAGGAACGAGCACTGCCGGATGTCTACGTACTTCCCCATATCCTCCTCGTTCCGGTCGTTCATGCCGCTCGGCGGTAGCCACGTGCCGCTCCAGAAGCCAAAGCCCGTTCGAGCTTCGGAGAACTCCCCGGGCAGCAGACCGCGAAACTCGGATCGGATGAACTTCACATGCATGTCTCGGGGGAGGAAGTAGGAGCTCGGGAAGCGGTACCACTCCTTTCCGAAGCAGACGTTGTCGCCGCGGCTTCCCAAACCCTCTTGTCCGAATACTCCGGCGCCTAAAGGCTCGTAAAGCTTCAATGGAGCCGAGTAGGCGGTATAGACACCAACGACACGGGCTAGTCCTAGGTCAAGGGAGACGAACATAAACGCCATAACCACGGCTAATTTCAGTTTGGCCGGAACCTTTCCAACCAGGGTCTTAGGATCCGAGTTCCCAAAGGCATTCAGTATGATGTGCAGCGCAAGAGCAGCATTCAACGAGATGAAAGGGTAAGCCGGATACATGAACCTCTCCTCTTTATGTGGTTGCAGGGTGAATATGCCCAACCACATATAAAAGGGGGAAAGGAACACGATAGTGCGTAAGCCAGATTGAAAACCATGATGTTTGGCTGAAAATACCTTTTGGATGAGAAATAGGGGCAGAGACAGTAAGGCGAGGACAAACCAGACGTTGAAGTTGATGAGTAGATTCCTGAAGTAGAACGTCCAAGGCTCCGTACCATATAGATTAGGACCGCCAGTTGACGAAAAGATGTTGTATTTGACAATATTCCAGGACACCATCGCGAACTTCTTGTAGAAGAAAGAGTTGATCGCAGCATCAACAACCTACATAATGTGAGCCATGATCAATACCGGCTCGACGCTACTACTTACTTGGAACGAGAGGGCTGACAGAACCCCTTGTCCAATTCGTGATATGGCTTGAAATAGGGCAGCTCGGTCGCTCAATAGGGCGAACAGCCCTTCTTCCACGAGGAAAGGCGCAGCGAGGGCGGCAGCAAACGGCCATCCCAGTATACCGCCCAGCGCAAACCACCAGATACCCTGGGAGGTTTTAAGGCCACCCTTCCAGTTCATAAAGGCGGCCGCGCCAAGAAGCGACGTATACATGGCGAAACTGGACGGAAGATACGCAACACTTGCATGAAAGTTGCCTGGGGACAGTACAGTGGCAAGCATGAAGAAGATGCCGATTCTAGGGTTGAGGGTAAAGCTGATCACTCGGAAGAAGAGGACTTGGCATAGGGCACATGCGAAAGCCAGGACGTATCGCACGAAATAGAACTCGCCCAGCTATTTGATCACCATTAGCTACCAAAACCATAGGCAAGAAGGTCCATGAGACAAAGCCCGCCAGGTTCAAGTACCTTTGTGGATTGGGGGAGCAATCGTCTGAAGTTCCCCACGATCGCATGAATTCCAATGTAAAACCAGCTTCGAATTGAATACTCGGGCGAGTATTCCCACGTCTGCCGACCGTAGCCATGGGAGAGATAATGTGTGGGTTCCCAGTAGTTATACGTCTCGTCGCAGTCTTGGATCGGGGCGAACAGGGCAGCGATCAGATTCGCAGCCAGGAAGACATAGAATGCCTTGATAGGTTCGATCGCGAATGCACTGGGGGGCCTATCATCAAACCCCACGGTTGTTAGCAGAGACACGGATGGCTGGCTGGCTGGCTCTTGGTGAGTGTTCTCGAGGAACTGCTGTGCTTACTTCTTCTTCTTGGCATGTCTTGCCACAGGGTGAACAAAGTGTTCCCCAGATTCACCAGGTTCGGACGGCATCGTGATTAACCTGACTGATTTGAGACCATGTGAACTACCTGGGTGATTATATTGTAGGCTGTACCCTCAGAATGACAGGCCGCTAGTTGAATGTTGGGAACCTTAGGTAGCGACGGGAGGCAGAGGACACAAAGCTGCAATGCAACCTTCAGCCTAGAAGTCAACAAATTGAATTGAGTTGAGGTAGAGCTGTGACGTCGGTAAGCACCGGCCACATGTGCGAGGTGTAGGTGGGTGCTTATCGAACTAGCGCGAACGATAAGCATCCGTCGCGGGATCTGCAATGAGCAGTCGCGAAATCACGATAAGGGGCAAACTACAGCTTCGATAAGGAGCTCAAAGACAATAAGAAGCTCGATAAGGAACTCGATAAGGCACTTGCCCACCTGCTAGGACCCAATGGCGGGAACTAATGCATCAATCAGAATTCGAGATTTTGTATGTTCCACTTTATTTTCCAGATGCTCCCGTCGCATCTTGAGCTTCAGAGCTTCGGAAACCGCCTGCAGCATAACATCATTATTGTTTCTGCATCCTATAAACATAACTATCGTATCATACCCATTTTCATTGCAACTCATCACTTGAATATCACCTTCCGTGCGATACCAAGCAATATTCCATATATGGTAGGCTGATACCATAGTATTGGTGCACAATGTCGGGCTTTCAGATTCCCGGTTTGACGACGCTGTCACAATCACATGCCACCCCTGCACCTGCCGTAGCAGAGAGCCGGCAAGATGAGAAGGCAGACACAAAACCTACGGACAGCATGGCGATAGACACTGAGGACGTCGGCCAAAAGTCTGATACAAATACAGCTACCATCTCTGGATCAGCTGAGAATGGAGAGAGCACACAGGATATGGTGGTAGATAGAACCGAGACTGCTACATCAGACATTAATCCTGGCAACACATCTAATGTCCAGGAAGAGAAGGGGATGGGGGATATAGAGAATGTATCGATGGCCAACCAGTCACATGTCACCGAACAAACAGAAGCTGGACCCAGTGACGCGCCGCCAAGCCCGCCTTCCCTCATCTCAGGATTAGAAGCCCTACTGGGAGGGCTAGATCCCACTCCGGAGCAATTGGCCGACCAGACGACACAACCGGCAACTGCAGAACAGGAAGGGGACGAAGACGCACCCGCAGCAGGGAATGGCGAGCAAGCGCATCCCGAATGGGAAGAGGACTCCTCGCCGCTCGAGTCCTCTTCAGAAGACTCTAGCAGCTCGGACTCAGACGACGATTCTGAGGACGACAAAGACTACCCCATGCTTGGACCAGAGGAGACTGCCCGGTTACTGATGGAGATGGAGGGCGGGTCAGACGACGATGGGGAAGGAAGGGGCAAAGGCGGTGGGACCGGTGGCCAGGCACGGACGAAGAACGAGCTGCCGGAGGAGGTCATCCCCATACCCGACGTCAAGATCGAAGCCGACACGGAGATCATCGAGCTTGGAGACGTGGAGAACATCGTGGAGACCACCATGGTCATCAAGGCGAACACCACGGGCGAGTACCGCGTGCTCGACAGCGGCTCGGTAATCTGCACGGGGGACCGGGTCGTCATCGCCGCCATCGCGGACCTCATCGGGGTCGTGCGTCAGCCCCGCTACACGGCGCGGTTCACGAGCCGCGAGCAGATGGCCGATCTCGGCCTGGAGCTCGGCACCAAGATCTTCTACGCGCCGGAGCACGCCACGTACGTCTTCACGCAGGCCCTCCAGAAGGAGAAGGGCACCGACGCCAGCAACTGGCACGACGAGGAGGCCGGCGACGACGAAATGGAGTTCTCCGACGACGAGAAGGAGGCCGAGCACAAGCGGCAGCTGAAGGCCAAGCGCAAGGGAGGACGAGGGGGTCGCGAGCGGGATGGTGCTAGTGCTGGGGGCAGAGGAGGAGGCGCAGGATATGGAGGACCGAAGCAGGAAGCCCATAACGCACATCCCGCCGCCCTCAAGTATGACGACGATGACGACGATGACGGCCCCTACAAGCCTCTCGCGAGACCGGCCAGCTTCGGCCAGGGTCCGCCGGCATCACAGTCCGTCGAAACCGGCTATACCAATGGCTATTCAGCCAACCGCGGGAATAACCGGGGAAGAGGCAGAGGAGCCAACCGGGGACGTGGTAACCGCGGAGGACCGCGAGGTGGCGGTGGCGGTGGAGGTGGCAATGGTTACTCGTTACCACCCAGACCCCAGCAGCAGCAGCAACAATCAGCATTCTCCCCGTCCCTGCCGCAGCAGTCCGCTTTCACGCCAGCGCTCTCACCGCAGCAGGCGCAATTCAACTACGCCATCCCGCCGCCGCCGCCGCCGAATGCACAGCAGCAGTTCCCGTTCCCGTGGCCGCCGAACCTGAACATGATGGCCGCCCCGCCCCCGCCCCCGCTGGCCCCGTACAACAGCCAGCAGCTGCAGCAGCAGGCGCAACAGCAAGCGGCTGCGGCCGCGGCGGCGGGCATGTATTTCAACCCGGCGTTCTATAACAACAACAACAACAATGCCGGTGGACAGTGGCCTGGTCAGCAGAACCGCCCGGAGTAGGGGTAGGTTCGAGTCGGATCAATCCGTTAGTATGGATGGTCGACATGATGGTTGGTGGGTCCATAGGACCACGTTCATCTAAATCGGCTTTTTATTGTACCTAGGAAGCATAAGACGTCATGATGGCACGCACGGTTTTCGCGCTGTTCTATACGGGAGTTTTGTTCTTGCTGGGCATCTTCGTCCCAGGTTTTGTTGATGAGGTGGTGCGTATATACACATGGTAGTGTCTATAGACCTTAATTAGAGCTAACTCGTCGGATATGTGTACCAACTTGCCCCTTTCCTTCGCCAGTTCGATGTTGTTCCCAGTCTGTTTTTCGTAAGTTCTGGTGGACTAAGTGTTGGGTGTTCGCGCTGTGACTGTCATGATAGCCACTCATTGGCATTTTGTCCTTGAACAGCTGGAAACTACAACAGGATCGTACTGGCTTCTCATCTCACACAAGTTATCACGAGATAGTTACAAGTAGTTTATATCGTCCGTTAGGACTGGTAGCAGCAGCAGCGGCAACACCACTACATATTCCACGTAAGTTATTACAGGCTTTCAATAAACGAGGTGGTGATGATATTCCAACATCAAGAAATAGAGACAATAATTTGATGTCAAAAGCAGTCTTCTCGGTTAGTCGCTCGGCTCATCTCATACCTACTTAACAAGAACTTACCCACCTACTGCTAGCCCTTCTTAGACCTGGTTTGGAGGACAGCTCATCTAAATATACATATAATTTGAAAAGCTTTGGAATGTTGATGTCGCGAACGCGATGCTATCGTTGATATACAGGCAGACTACACAAGAGCTCGGTATGGACTAGGGGCATGCGATTCGTCAGATCGAGGCTGGAGGCCAGAGATGACGAGTTGTTTTGGCTACCGAAGCCATGATCCTAAATTAAGTAGCTTGCTCTCGCCCCTCTTCTGCTTTCAGAGGATTTGGCTACGTTACTCGGTGCATAACTACGACTAGATTGGCCGGGTTTTACGAAACACATACATGCTGACAACGTCTTCCTTACCTAGATCGTGAAGAGCGGCCCGACTGTTGTTGGAGCATGCAGCTGGAAAAAACGACAGCGGCGGACAGCCCGCCTTGTTTTAGCCTAGAAGGTAGATCCCTGCCCCATTCAAGGGTAGCCAGAATTGCGACATCCCGTTTCGCGATTTGGTGAACTAGCGGTACTGCGCTATTTGCACGTACCTACAGTAGGCCCGGAGGTTGATGCGATCCGATTATCTCGAGTGAAATCCACCACCTAGTTACGTGCTACGGTAGTCTATCCCGCAGACGGCAGTGCGGGTGCTCTGGTGCTACGGGAAGAGCGTTGACTGCACAGAGGCCAAGACGAAAACGAAAACGAAAACTTCCCAAAGACCGGGAATAAAACACTCGACCGTTAACCGCGTTCGCGAAAGAGGTGACGTCAAGGCTTTATTAGTAAATGAGATGCCAGGATGTCAAGCAATCCTCCAGAACGTTTCGAACCTTCCTACAAATCGCAAAGTTGATGGTCTTCGATCCATGTCTTGGAGTTGGAATGGGGATCGGCCCCTGCGCTGGCTGGGCTGGCTGCGCGCTTGGGTTGGCTTGGTGGGAAAAGGAATCAGAAACGGAAAAGCATGAGCCAATAGCATACCAAGGTCCCAAGCAGCCTTTTGGGAGTTTCATATTTCAACCACTTATCCGCTTTCCTGGACAACTCGCGCTAATCAGGCTGGGTATGTCACCGTGTGTAGATTCGGTAGATACATACCGATGGAGAGAGACGCTATTCGCAGCGTACAGCAGTACATAGTAAGCAAATGAGAAGGAGGGGGCATGGTTGATAACCTCTGTGTGTACTTTGAAGGTGGTAGGTGCCCAGCTGGGCGTTAACTGTCACTGACCCTTAGGCACTAGTAGTAGCCATGGCGCATAGACATACACAGGTGTATGTCGTGACGGACAACAGGATGGATATACTGAACTTGGATTGTGTTCATTGGTAGTTTGCTGCACCAACAGCAGCATGTGCAGTTTTAGGAATTGAATATGATCGATCAGGTCTCGGTGGAGGTTATGTCATCAGCATGGATTCTAAATTTATGCATAGAAAAGGGGACAAGATGTCTTCAGTAACCGAACATCCCAAGTGGGAGCAAATCCGAGAACCAACAGTGGATTTCGCTGTCGGCTATGCATGGCCGGCCGTCGATATTATTGACCCAATGGGCGATGAAGGGTACCTTGATCAGTTTATGCAGCTAATTTCCTGTACCTGGCCTACCCCGCCCCAGAAGAAAGATCTATCCAATGGAAATCGCGAACTCGCAACCCCTGGAAGCGTTCCTGACTAGTGGCGCACCAATGAACCAATGGAGGGAGACGATGGCACGAGGATGTGTGGACCCTAAAGCTGATAGGAAGAACAGGAACAACATTTCTGTAAAGGACGCATAGAACCTTGAAGGCCGCCGAGCACCTGGGCAGAGAGGAGGTTGTCCTTGAAGAATGTTGGATGTTATTGCCATTGTAGACACTTCTAGTCTGTAGACTGTAGTCCACGGGAGCTGATGCCTCCAGCTTTATCATCCTGTAGTTGCGAAGAGTATCACGGTTCTTTAGTTTGGACATGTTTGGACGTGTATCATCTAGCCTACCTAGGTACATATGCTTCCTGATTATTGATGTATCAACATGACCATCAGGACATTACCGAAATCTTCTCCCATTCGAATGCTAGGCAGGAATACCAATGTACCGCGTACACTGAGTAATTAAGGCTTGGAGGTTCAGGCAGCAACCTTGAGGTAGTGGTTCGGTAGCTACCTCCTTCAATTAATATTGCTCATGGGGGATCGTTGTAGCTGGGTAGATAGCGTGGACAGTAAGCTCAGAATGGCATGAGGGAGCACATCAACAAGCCATTGGCCATGCGGCATTCACTGGCACACTTTCTGTTTGTTACCTTAGTAGGAAAGGCTGAAGATACAAGGTGCAAAGTGCAAGGTACCCCATACACCCGCCCCATACACCCGCAACCTGGTCCGTACTGTAGGTGTGTATGTATGTACCTTATCTATGAAGTACCCCGTACAGGGGATTCAGTAGGTGCTCAGTGCTCCGGCCTCTTGCCTAGGTAGGTACATACATACATACATACATACATACATACGCCCTGACCAATTGGGTCTGTTCTGTCCCGTGTGTGTGCGTGCCCAGGCCCGTCCCTCTCTCCCACCCATCACGGGCACGCCTCAAATCCCCCGCTGTTCATCCCTCCTCTCTCTTCCCACCTCGCCCTCACCACCACCCTTCCCTCATCACGAGAATCGGGCTTCTCTTTCCCACGAGCGGATTGACCCCATCTCATTCCATTCATTTTCGTGCCCTCGTCCTTTTTTACCTTGACACTCATTCCCCCCCCCCCCCCCCCCCGCGACGACCAACATTCACTTCTGAAGTGTCTGTTTACCGGCGACGCTCTTGAGCGCATTACATTCCCTTAACTCGACGATATCACGCCCTTCACTTCGTTTGACGACAGATACCCCCGGTTTTCCGATTTTCCACATCGCATTGCGCCATTGTTAAATGAATTGAAAGGGGCCATCTCGAACATAATCAGGTCTCGGTACAATAACATCGACTCTAATCTTACATAGTTTGAGCGCGATTGCCGAGAAGGCCAAATTTCACGATGAGGCACCACAAACACGCCCACAAACGCCAGGATGTCTGGGATAAATTTGTTGATGGCGTTGGGGACATCACAAGTGATCTGAACATATTGGAGAGGGATGATACTCCAACTCCATCGGTGAGAGTGAAGGCTCCCGCAACCGTCTTCAAAACGGTGTTCCAGACCATGTCGAAGACCTTCGAGGGTGAGATTGGCGGCTGGTCTACACTTGGTGCTGCAGATGCGGACGAGACGCAACCCGCGACAGCCGATGCTACACCGACTACGTTGGAATCGAAGCCAACGACCACTGCGCAACGCGATCCTGAACCGACGACT
Source organism: Diatrype stigma (assembly GCA_022225965.2). Taxonomy (NCBI): domain Eukaryota; kingdom Fungi; phylum Ascomycota; class Sordariomycetes; order Xylariales; family Diatrypaceae; genus Diatrype; species Diatrype stigma. The sequence continues at coordinate 15,158 of JAKJXP020000112.1, read as the reverse complement.
GAGAAAGCGACCGAGAAGCCAGCTGAGAAATCGACAGCGAAGACTACTGAGGCAGAGCAAGCAAAGACAACACCGGCGGCGGCGCAACTCCAAACGGGCAAAGATACTTCTCTGCCCGAATCCCTGGTCCCAACGGGGTCAGTAGATCTCAGCGATCATACGACCCTGGCGATGGCCACGAGCGAACTAGCAACATCGACCCATGGGACCACCCACGCGACGGGCGCTTCGAATGCCTTGTTGGGTGCGACGGCCGCCACGGATGCGGAGGGTTCGACAACTGCTACAGTCTCTCCTACTGCCGAACCAGCCTCGGACACAGGCTCCAGCTCTGTTGGGGCGAAGGCCGGTATCGCATTCGGCGTTCTAGGAGGCATCCTGGTTGTCGGTCTTCTGGTTTGGTTCCTTTTCAACAGACGTAGAAACCAGATGGAGAAACAACGTGCCCAGGACGATGAGAACAACAACGAGAAAATCAATGGAGCCTTTGCCGGTCGCCCCCCATCCTTCCGGGAGCGCACTGCATCCATCCAGACCGCTCGTACCTCCGCGACAGCACCACGGCTGAGCCTCCGACCAGTGACCCAATTGGATATGCCTAGCTTCGGCGAGCGCCGCTCAAGCAAAGGTGCTGCTATGGCTCTCAATCTCGCGGCTGCCAACCAGAGTAACTACGAAAACCGAGGTCCCCAGACTGGCAACAGCATGTGGGAGCGTCCCGCTACCGGCCACAGCAACCACCCGGATAACCCTTTCAGAGACAACGCCACTGCCACCCCCGAGCCGATGACCAGTACTGCTCCGCCCAACAATCCTTTCGACGCTCCAGAAAACGTTGTCGGCATGGCCACCACGACGAACTCTCCTCCGCGATCTAACGAAGCCGCCGCCGTTGCTGGTGCTGCCGTAGGCGGTGCGGCTGTTGCTGCCGCCGGCGCCGATCTGATCCGCAAGACCTCGATCCGCAAGGAGAGTCCAGCGCCTCTGGATTTGACTCGCAATGCGCCCATGTCTCCTGTGCCCCCTAGCCCAGCTGGCACGGAATTTAGCCAGACCGAGCTCTCGCCTGGCCAGAGCCCTGGCCCTTCGCATAGCGCTGCAGCTATCGCTGCTGCAGGCGGTCCTGCGCAGACAGCCGTCTACCGCGTACAGCTCGATTTCAAGCCTACTTTGGAGGATGAGATGGGACTGAAGGCTGGCCTACTCGTGCGTCTTCTTCACGAGTATGATGATGGCTGGGTAAGTTCTTCGACGCAGAATGAAAATTAAGCAACCCATTATTTGCTCTTGCTAACCTACATTAGGCCCTGTGCATTCGACTTGACCGATCGCAACAAGGTGTTGTGCCAAGAACTTGCTTGTCTACTCGTCCCGTGAAGCCACGACCTGCTGGCGCCCCTCGCAGCGGCCCTCCCATCAACCCGAGTAGCCCCTACGGATCCCCTCGCGGACCCCCTCGCGGACCTCCAGGCATGCGGCCGATGACTCCCCAGGGCGCCCCCCGTCCGGAGTCACCCATGCGCCCCATGCACCCAATGAGTCCCGCTGGTCGACCCCAATCGCCTGCGGGTATTCCTCCGCATATGCGCCCCCATTCGCCAGTTACCGGTCGACCGATGAGTCCTTACGGCCCTCGCCCCACCTCTCCTGCAACCGCGAGACCGATGAACCCGGGCCCCCGAGCTCAGTCTCCAGGTCCTAAACAGATGCCCCAGGGCACTAACGTCGCGAGCCGAAGAATGACGCCACCTGGACCTAGCCCAATGAACCCTAACGCTGGCGGTTCTCCACAGCAAAATCAAAGCCCGCCTCAAGGGTCCCCCCAGGGACCGATCGGCCGCAAACCAGTTCCAGGCCAGGCTTATTAATCAATCCGGCACATTGTCCCAGTACGGAGATCTGATGAAGATCATTGACTCCCTATGAACCACATGTGGAGACGATTATACACGGATCAGCATTCAGCTCTGGTTCTGGTTCCGGTATTGATACCAAATTGATGAGTTTTCACGAATTTATCACTGAGAAGCCAAAAAGAGCCTTTTTCTCCTTTGAGATTTTCTCGACGTTCGCTTGCGACATATACAGCCTCGATGTCTTTACTTTTGTACATTTCGATTTTTTTCAGCGCATTTCACTGCAGCCAAATCCGAAACGACAGCAACTACCCCTTCTGTGCCCTTTGAAGAACCGTACCGAACCGAAAATCGGCTCTCACCTCTAACTCCTGATCAGGAGGGGAATAATCCGGTAATTTTTCATTCTTAATTTTTATTTTTTGTGCTTGATTAGCCTGGCACTGCCGAGTTCAGATGTGCCTTGCTTCTGCGGATATAGGAGTTCCACTCCGTTTCACCAGGAAAACGGAATTCTTTTCACATTCATGGTCATGATCTTCTGGGATTATAGCAGGCGGGATGCTCATTGGCTTCCCTCTACTTCTCCAAAATTCGAGACACTGTTCGAGACACTGGATGTTGGAAGTTATTCCATTCTTCCACCCGACAAGTTAGCACCTCTCGCAAATACTGGAATACCTCGGTAATGCCGGTTGCGCGAGCTTGGTTGGTGCTGTTACTACTGAGTTGTGGTGGAGAGAGTCTGCAGTCTGGCAGATGGAGCCTGTTAAGAGTGCTGGACCACCGAGCTTTTCTCACATGGACAGTTTCTCTGGCTGGGCCTGATGTTTGTCTTAGGGCGGATATCGAGATGAACGGTTGGTTGGCAAGCAGGCAGGCAGGCAGGAAGGCAGGGGATAGACGAATCAATCGAGTATGTATGTGTCTTGACTCTGTGTTGTGAGTGTGTATGGGCTTTTTTCTTTGAAGTAGTGAAGACGAATGAAGCAGATGACGATGAAAGACGGCTGGCCTGCTGGCCTCGCGTGGCAAAACTACAGTAAACCCCGCGCAGGTCCGCTGTGGTCGGTGGTCGGTGGTGGTGACAGTGGCATGTAGATAGGACGGACGACTCATTTGATTTGATTGATTGATTGATTCCTTCGTCAAAATATGCTTTTACGGCGCACCCCCTTGAGTACCTAGAGTGGAGTGGTTGGAAACCTCCTTTCCTGCTCAAGCGAGCCCAATTCATCTTTCAGCTTTGCCTAGACTATATATGAATACCACCTGTTGATGGAGTTGCTACGCAGTTCGCTGGCCATGATCAATGTCTTTAATGTAAACCATCGCGGGACCAGATTACTCGCATTGATGTCATACTCTTGAATATGAAATTGTGCTTTGTGACTACAGTTTATGCCGGGGACAACATTTTGATGACAGCACGATATATGGTTAGGGAATCAAGTCTTGATATATTCTATCTAGAGCCAAGTCTCGCAGACACTGTTCTGCTCAATCAGGAGTTCTACCGGAATCTAGAATCTAGGGAAAAGGGGGGCGGGGGGCGTGTTATGACAGGAGGTCAACTCCACGCCTATTGCCCACGTGCAAAGAGACGTATCATCTTTCTTGTGCCTGGCAACTAGGCCCCGAGAAATCAAATTAGGAATATGCGCAATACCTACGAACTGGCCCGACAGCATTTTACCTCAAATTGATTCGAGTACCTCTCAAGGCTCTCGTCGGACTTCACTGGCTTCTCTGCAAACAGCTTTACGATGTTGGGTGATTTTCGTGTTCAATCATGCTTAGGCCCAGCGTCCTCTTTACTACACCCACCTCCGCACCTGGAGCGTCGCCATCAGGCTCTTCGATTTCCGAATGTAGCTGATCTACGGAACGGTCCTCTGCAGTGCGTTGGTACAACCGCCATTGTATGCAGCAGCTATGACAAGGGATAACTGAGAGTGCAATACGGTACCCATGATACGGGTGGCGTGTGAGGCAAGATCCTACAAATCGACAAGAAGAGCGATTGGGAGTTTTGGTTCTACACTATAGGCGCGTTGTCTCGTGCCAACTATACGGAAGTAAACTAGTTCATGGGCTGATAGATGATGCAATCGCAAAGTCTCATAATGGGCGTGGATTACTCCTACCACAAGCTACCAGATGATTGCGAAGCAACTACCTACTCATAGAGTTTTCCAAGTAGGAAGGCAACTTCGAAGTCGTATTGAGCTGTTCTTTACCTCGAATATTCTTGTAAGTCAGGTCTTGCTATGTCACCGGCACCAAAAAAGGCGAGTCCAGTATGAAGAAGGGCAAGTCCAAGAGACAGGGGGGTTTCTGGGAAAGAGCATTCAAGGAACATCCGCGAAACCTGTTTAAGTGAAAGTGTAGTTTCAAGGCATCTGTCTGTACTGGTCGCCCATGCACTGCAGAACTTGACGGGAAAGCTTCATAGGAGCAGGTTGTACCTGTTTTTCGTATACGTATCACAGAAGAGGACCAATCCTAACTGTATAAGGTTCACGAAATCCAGACACGCCTTATAACTACATACCTAGGTACGTGTAAGTCCTAACTACATCACGTGTACGTTTAGGGTATCGTGACTCCATGGATAATGTCATAGACTCTTATACTAGAGTTTAGCAATGAACTTTACTCGTCAGTTGGTCTGATCATTGAACTTTGTGCCCGGAGTAAACTATGGCGACCCGTCCCATTGTTTCAAGCCGTGAAGCTCATTCATTAGTCTCTAATCTTAATTCGTTTCATCTTATAGAAAATCTAGAATAGTGAGTAAGCTTCACGAGTAACATACTTAAGTAGACTTGGATCTTTGAATCTTGAAGACAGCGTAGTTCTCCTACTCAAAAATCCCCTCCCACCGCAAACATACAACCGCTGTTGTCTCGTAGTTGAGCATCTATCATGAAGCTCCTTTTTATCTTATATGCAGTGTCCCTGCTACCCTCCCTTGGAGCCAGCTTTCCCCAGGACTTTCCGGGAACAGAGCTTAGCAGATGGGATATGGAAACAATGGATATGGATGTGGTGCCAAATAATCGCAACCTATTCGCCAATGAGGAATATCTCAACGGCACCGACTCGGATAAATATAGCGACGATGACGACTTTGACTACCCCTTTGACGACGACGACGACGACGACGACGACGACGATGACGACGATGATGATGACGAGGAAGAGTGGGCTAGGCATCATAGCCCGCTTAACTCCAGCAGCATCAGCCCCCCCAACGGCAGTAACACCACATTCAACGGTCCGCTTCAACGACGAGGCCGCCACGGGCACCGTGTCAAGGGAGGGAGGCACTGGCACTACGGCGAGACGGGAAGACTCCGGATGACGAAGCACGTGTGCGAGTTCTCGGAGCCGATGGTGGCGCTCGCGGACGTGAATGCGGCGCGGGAAAAGCTCAGCACATGGACGCGCCAGCACCGCCTGCGGTGGGGGCGGTGGCACGGCGAGATCGCCGGCTCCGCCTTCTGGTACGTGTGCTACTGCCGGCTGCAGGCGCCGATGAAGGTGCGCGTCCACGCGGAGGAGCTGGCCGAGGCCCAGCGCGTCCTCGAGGAGCAGTGCGGCCCCGGAATACAGGGGAAGAAGGGCGTCACCTTTCAGCCCGGCTGGGTCTGGAGCCACAGCTGGCGCCGCATCTGGACTATCATGCCCCGCCGCCACTCCCACAAGGTTGTGCGCTCGATGTGCCCCAGCAGGTGCTTGCGCCACGCCCCGAGACTCGAGCATACCGCGCCTAAACTGATCATGCAGCCTTAATCTGATTTGGTGGGGGCTTATGGGGATCGGGGCGATCGCTGGGGCACTCAAAAAGGGGTCGGGGACAAGGTGAACGGGCTCGGAAGGAAGCAAGGAAATCGAATAGTTCCATAAGTCGCGAAGCGAAGCGAGCTACATCTGTACACGTCGATCTACCCTTGACAGAGAATACGGCTAGTATGAAACTACTTAGGATGTTATATCATGCTGTAATCAAAGATTTGACAGAGGGATTCAATCTGATTTTCCCGCTGTAACTAAGTACTTAAATATGTCAACAATGATTGTAAAGAATGTTAAAACGAGCCCCCCCCCCGCGAATATCTTCCAATCACCAGTAAACTGTCCATCCCCCCTTCGTGTAATGTCCACCAATCGAAATCAGCAGTCGAAAGCGCATATGATTCCGCGACTCTCTCCCTCGTACGCGCCCTGAAAGCACTGCTCGCTGTCGCTCACCCATTTCTGAGCGAGGTACTGGAACTGGAGCGGCGTCTCGTCGTCATTGGGGGACGGTTTGGAGACTAGGAAGTGTTCGGGGAACCCTTGGAGGACGGTCGGGTAACCATTGTTGGCAAGGTCCTGCTGGTATTTGCCGAAGCTCGTTCCGTCGGCATCCCACCCTTCGGATTTGATGGAAGCGGTATTGGCCCCCCCAGCAGTCTTGAACTGCTCGACTTCTATGGTACACTCACCACCGGCGAGCTGGCGCTGCTGATAACTGTGTTAGTTGTGTATTCTACCTCGACGAATGGAAGAAAGTGTAGGATGTGGGATGGGGATAGTGGAAGGAAGCCTAATATATACACATACCTCGATCATAGCGGCAGAGGCAATCGCCAAAAAAGCGGGAGCTGCAACGATAGAGAAATACATGATGCTTTATGGTGGGGGAATTGTTTGTAACGAATGATATGTGATATTGGATGCTGAAGTTTAGTCGGCTGGGCTGAGACTCGAAGATGTGGAATGCTCTGGCGACTTATCTTTTTTCAAGACTGCGGATTGGCAACGCCTTTTATAAACATCAATCTCCTACAATTCGCCTTCAAGATCAAAAGTCAAAAGACCAAGCCGTTATACGAGCTTTCTACATAATAGAGGCAGTGCATAGCGATGCGGAACTATCCGCTTCTCAATGGAATCAGGGGTAAAGGCCTGGAAAATTTCCTCTTCCCGTAATTGCAACATAACCCATTCGATGCCTTGTCTTTACTTGATGTTTCCGTATCTAGACAATGATAAATGTACGATCATGGAATTTGTGCAAATTTCCGGGAATACGGCCTTTTTATTCTGCTGCCTGTTGCGTGTGGGCTTGGTTTTGTCAGGGGCCGCCTTCTATCCCGCCGATGACCCACAACTCCGCCACCCCCCTTTATATGGTTGACAACTTCGTGGTATAAGGCAAATCGACGCAATTACGGCAGTCTGGTAAAGGACAATGGGTTACTTGGCCTCCGTATCATGTTCTTGGAAGAGGCCCTGCCGGTGATCAATTATGACTATAATGAACTCGAGAATTAACTGACCTCGATCAATATCATAAAACCAAAAGATGGGGTGATACAGGGACACGCCCGGGAATGATACGAGTTCCTTCTATGATTTGTCAATAAGTAATCGAACACGGTCTCTGTTTCTACGTCCTTGATCATTTTGCGATGGGGAGTCGCATGAGCCTATGCTCTAGTAAGCGAGTAAAATCAAGACTGTCGATGTCCATGAACGTGAAAACAACCCTCATTGTATTGTACGGCGTAGATAGAACGAAGTAGCAAGACTTATGTACTGCTAGCGGTGGCTTTGCCGAAGTAGTTCATCAGCGTGTTCGATTGGTTCGGAACACCAGCGGTAGCAGAAGCAGTAGCTGCTACAGCTGCTGACTTCCTTGTGGTTTTCGGACTACTGTCACTACTTCCACCGCTGCCTTCGCCTTCAGGAGACTTCTTGCCAATCTCCAGGACGGCCATCAGCTCCTCGAACTCCGCATTGGGCACGATGCCGCCGCTAGCCTCCTTGTGGCCCCGAGCGAACGACTCGCCCAGCCGCGCCCTCAGCGTCGGGTCCGGCGCCCGGTTCGCGTACTCCTGGAGCACCTCGATGATATCCACGGGCCGGTCCTGCCGGTCGGGCCCCCGCGCGCTCCGCGCCACCCGGCACGAGAAGTTGACCCGGTCGGGGAGGTAGCCCTCGTTGGCGACGAGCACGATCTCGAGCCGCGCCGACTGCAGGGTGTTGGCCCACCGCGTCGCGATGACCGGGTGCACCTGCGCCGCCGACTTGATGCGGACGACGGCGACGCGGCCGTCGCCCGAGAACCGGGGCGGCGCGCGCGCGCACCGCGCCACCTCGCCGTTGACCTCGGCGCGGGCCGCGAGCAGGGCCGGGTTGCTCAGGAGGTCCCTCGGGCCCGCGGCCGCGACCAGCGCGGCCCAGGCCCCGGGGACGTCGTAGGCGGAGGTGCGGCGCGGCGCGTTGAGCAGCGACACGGCCTCGTTCAGCGCCTTCTTCGTGTGCGCCTTGAAGGTCGCCCGCATGTCGGGGAAGGGCGGCTCCCACTTCAGCGTGTTGCCCAGGTCGCCGTGCGTGCCCATCACGCACAGCCAGTCGCAGCGGCCCGGCACGGCCTCGTGTAGCGCCGCGCACACGTGGTACGTCAGCAGCGAGCTCGTCGCCACCGGCGGCGAGCGGCTCGCCGTGATGTGCTCGGCGCCCGCTGGGAAGTCGTCGCCGTCCGGTCCCGCCCAGTGGTGGTCGAGCACCAGCGCCCGGCAGCCGTCGCGGTGCGCCGGCGGGTCGATGATAGGGCCGCACTTGCGCGAGCCCTGGTCGAGCACGAAGATGTAGGCCGGCTCGTGGGCCGCCATAGCTCGGCGCTCGGCTTCCTCGTGCACATTGCTCCCCTTGCGGACCAGGTGCGCTGCGATCAGGTCCTCGGGCAGCCCCAGCAGGACGAGCGTCTTCTGTAGGATCGCCCCGGACGTCAGGCCGTCGGCGTCTTTATCGGGCACGATCAGAGTTTTCTTCTTCGCGGCGACGCTGGTTCCGTGGCACGATCAACTTATCATCAGCTTGACTGGAACTGTGCTCATACATAAGTACCTACAAAAACGTTACGTAGCATTCATCGCATCATCACTCGCACTGTTGGAAGAAACGGACCATTCTAGGATGAATTTCCGAGCACCCTCGATTTGCGCCTTGGGTGCCGGCCAGATGATCTCACCGGACTCGTCACGGAGCGAGGGGGTGGAGTGGTACTCCGGGATTTCTGGCCGGGGCTTTTTGGCTCGGGGAGCTGCTTTCGATGCTGAGGATGCGGCGCGTTTCATGCTTGGTACATGAGAGTTTGGTGTATATGATCCGAATGATGCAGCTTTACTTGAGCGCCACCGAATAGTCGGTATGGAAGCTGCATGGAATGCATTTCTTGATGGGCTACAAGTAGATGTGAGCACCGTACAGCATGCTCTTTTCAAACAAAGCATGCGTATGTCGGCTTTCACAAGGCCTGTTGGATTGTACATGTCATAAAGAGCTGGCTGTCAATATTCTTATGCAATGCAGGGAGCAATTTTGGTGGTTGCTTTCATTCCTTTAGCGCCTTCAATCGCTAATGACGTCAAGGATAACCGGATTGTGTGTCCCAGTCGCGATGATAGACGATAGAAAATAGGGGCCGCGGCGCTGGCCCTTACTCGCGTATTTGACAGTTATTCTCCGCCATCATTTCTCGCGAACCTACCTTATGACAGGTATTTCAATCGCTTGTCTCTCTTGCCAGCAATGAAGAGCTCTGGTATACCCTCCGGTGTAAATCAGCGTGTCACTGTCATCTAGCCTCATCACATTCACAAGTAACTACGTGCAGACGGGCCCGGCCGTGGCGGCGGGGCACGCGATCCTCGGGAGCTGCGCGTCGGCGGGGCAGTACCGGGTGGACGAGGATGGGCAGCTCGTCGTGCACGCGGGCGACGGCATCCATCCCCTGCATTGTACATGCACGTCAAGCGGGCGGCGGAGGACCGGATGCAGCAGCGCAAGCTGGTTGCCTGGTTTCAACACGACCAAGGGCGAGTTCGCGCCTTCGCGCCGCAGGGGGCGACACGCTGACTTGGAGCGCGCCTGAGATCCAGTGCCAGAACGCCCCTTTCTCATGGAGCACAGTTTATGAGAGACTATGTGTTAACTATGCCCATGGGCAATCCGATTAATTGATAGCTAGACCAATAGCTAGACCAATAGCTAGGTCTGCTGGCTTGTACGAATTGTGATCTAGTATACACAACCCTCTCTGCCTAACTCATCCCCTTTCAAAAGCAAGATCTTCCCCACTAGCTATCTATTAGAGTGTCGCGCGTCGTAAAAGTGTAAGCAAGAGGAACTCGGCCATCTACGACCAGGGGCTTCTAGCCCAAGTGTTTCCGCCTCTCTTCATGTAGAAGTTCAGCCACTGAATGGCCTGGAGAAATGCCTGCTCCTTCACGAACTTGTTGTACTTGTGTCCTGCTGGGTGGCGGACGGCGAATCCGTGCGGGACATCGGAGTAGAGATTGATCTGGTAATGCAAACCGCTCTCAGACAACAACATCTCGATCTTCTCTCGCTGGGCTGGCGTAACACATCCATCTCCACCTGAGCGACGAGCGATATGTTAATTATGCTTTGGATGAGCTTTTACGGACAGTCGAATCTGGTTACTTACCGAACGCGATGCTGATGGGTCTGTCAATGGCCAGGATGTCTTCCTCCTCGACCCAGGCCGGATGCGCTACGTATGCGACACAGATGGTCGCCTCCTTCATGAAGCGAGTGAGATACTTCGCACCGATGCTGTATCCAACGCCGGCGATTCTCCTGGCTCCATACTTTCTCATTTCAGCTACCACGTCGACGATGATGGGTTTGACAGTTGCTGGAAGGTGGTTCTTGTACCACAGAGTCTGAGACCAGTCCTTGGGCCGATCGAATGGCACGCAGTCGCCGCGGAACAAGTCGGGCATTACGGTGAAGTATCCATTAGCTGCGAAGTTGTCGGCGAGCAGTCGGTTCTTCTCGAAGTGGATGCCCATGGCATCCGTGAAGAGCAGGATGGCATTCTCCATAGAACCACCCGGCGGAAAAACATAATACGTCTGGACTGTGGTTTGGCAACATCAGAACATGTCCGGTGTTGAGCGCGGTTGATATGGGAGATTAATGGAACTCACCTCCATTGATACTTCGGATAAAACCCATGGGCTGTCCATGATACAGGGTGCCTCGGGAAACAGCGTCTGAAACCGCCTCGAGCTGGCTTATTTCGGTCTTGGGCCTCACCATGGTGAATTCGTTTCGAGGCTTTCTAGAGGCCTGCCTCAGATGAAGGTTGGAACTTGTAGGGAGGAGTAGATGGAAGAGAAGAAGGGAAGCTGCAACTGGCCCGGGATAGATGAGAAAGCCTAAGAGGGCTGGCAAAGCATGTGCCGTTGATTGAAGGAGATAATTCTCGGTTACATTGTAGTCTCAACGGACCGGCTTGAGAATTATCGTGACAGGAGTACTACTAAGTACGTGTGGCGCTCAATAAACAAAGATAGGTCACGTGCAACCCCGGCAGCCACCACCACCCCCGTCCGCTCCGCTTTGCTCCGCTCCGTAAAACGTACATACGATTTGTATCTACCTTTTGGTTATTGACTTCACCTGTAATACATGTCCCTAGAACCTGGTACGATGGAAACAGTGAATCCTTCAAATTAGCTGTCTATTTTATTACGGCATTAGTCACCAGCGACATAAATTTCGTGAGACACTGTTTGACAGTACTCCAAATCTCATGGCTTTGTGACTCTTGTGTCTTCACCTTATACAGTTTTGATACATCCCCTTTATCTAAGTTATATATGTAGGTCTACATTTTAATTGTCAGTCATTCAGACCACGCTGTCAAAAGGAGTAACCTTGACAGGGGGTAATAGCCCTGTTAGTCATTCCTTTATAGCCCTGTTTCAGATCTCATATATAATATGTTCACGTATAGCAGTCTCATGGAATCTGAGGACGAGTTCAAGTATTGGATATGTACCGAGTGTGGTGTGTTCAATAGGTTGTAGAACGATACTCAATTCAGGGATAAAAAGAAAACAGAGATCTAATTGATGATGATCTAATCCCCCTCCCTGACAAAGGGGACATGGGAAACATATGGCTCTTTCCCTCTGCCACACCCGCACGAACCACGCTTCCTCCCTCTCCCTCTCCTCAATCCTCCAGCCCTGCCTGCCTATCCACCTATCACCACACCACACCACACCACACCACACATCGCCCACACTCACAGCTTCCCCGCCGCCTTCAGCGCCCTCTCGCCATCAACAAGGACGCACCAGCCCTCAGACCCGCGCCCGCCGTCGCCAGCGACGACCTCGCCAGAATACCCCTCACCACCACCACCATTGCCATCCCCGCCGCGCGCGAACCGCAGGACGGCATCGTCGAACGTGCCGGGCTGCAGCCAGACGGCGGGGATGCCGAGGCGGGCGGCCTCGCGCAGGACCTCGAGCGTGGCGCGGGGCGGCGTGATGACCGAGACGGACGTGTGCGTCGGGTCCGGGAGCGCCGCCAGCGAGGGCAGCGTCGCGTGCGACGTGCCCCCCGCCGCCTCGACCGTCGCGCTGCCCGGGTTGATGGGCGTCGCGGGGAGCGAGCGCTGGATGTACCAGGAGAAGACTGTTTGGGGGGTTGGCTTAGTCACGGTGTGTATATAGCATGTATGTGCCGAGGAGACGTTGTTGGTGATCTAACTAGTCGAGCCCAGTGGAGTTCGAGTTAAGCAGTCTAGCAGCACCAAGTTGCGATGCGATAGGACGGGATTGGAGAGAAGGATCACTAGTAGACAGTAGGCATGCGGCATATATGACTAGGCTCGGAAGACGAGGCGAATGACGGGTTACATCTTTGGTATATACGTACTTTTATGTCCGAACTTGGCGGGGTTGGAGCTCGCGCCGACGACGGCGAAGTGTGGGGAGGACATGAAAGCCCGGGCGGTGGCCTCGGTTGTCATCTTGGTGAGAAGTTGCGCTGCAATCTTCACGGTTGACTCGGGGATTGATGAATAATTCGGATTTAGAAAAGGGGGAAAATAAGTCACTGACAAGAAAGGAGCCAGAGGACGACCTCGGTCAGAAGTAGACAGGAAAAGGGCGTACGTAAATATGCTGAGATCGAAGTCGTTTAGTTAGTAGTTTGCCATCTCAGGTCCCGAGGTCAATGACAAATAGCGAATGGCGAGCTGTAAAACGCAATCCTTGGCGCCCTTTCAGCGCCCGTCTCGGACTTACGTCACTTACCCCTTTAGGTCCCTTAAGCCGAGGAACCCTCGTGAAATGCCTCCTATAGTACACGGACTGCGGGACGTTACCAGACAAAAGTTAAAACAAAGCTGGCTATCATCTACCTTCATTTCTGATTTGACGCTTCAATTATTAAAATTCAGGTACAAGCGCGTGTTACACGTGTTCGCTGACTACGTGATTTGGAAGATACAACCCAAAGCGGCGTCGTTCCCGTTATCTTCCCAGGCTTTCCACGGAGCGTTTTTCGAATGAGTCAGTAGAGAGATACGGTTAAAACCAGTGATTTGGAAAGCCTCGAGCGAGATGGCGACATTTGCGTGTGTACCACCCACCACCCTTCTTCCTTGGTCTTAGCTTGTTATCATGAAATCGCCAAGGAAGCACATACGCCATACGTTCCAATATAGCGAACACACAGCCAATTGACCAACTAACCACATGAATGCAGTCGGCCAACGTTCTCCGCCAAGAACTACGCCGCATTCCGGCCGTCGTACCCGGCCTCTCTGTTCCGCACGGTGCTGTCCTACCACTACCAGCAACCGCATCCGCATCCGCAGCAGCTACAACAACCACAGAAGCCCGGCGGCGGCGGCGGCGGCGGCGGCGGAGGGTTGCTGCTCGACATAGGCTGCGGGCACGGCCTGATCGCGCGAGCGCTCGCCCCCCACTTCGACGCCGTGGTAGCGATCGACCCGTCCGAGGGGATGGTGGCGCAGGCGCGCGAGATGACGCGCCAATCTCTCTCCTCTCCTCCCGCCGAGGGAACCTCGTCGATCTCGTTCCGACAGGGCAGCGCCGAGGACCTCGGGTTCCTGGGCGACGGGGCCGTCGACGCGGCGGTGGCCGGGCAGGCCGCGCACTGGTTCGACTACGCGCGCGCGTGGCCCGAGCTGGCGCGCGTGGTGCGCCCCGGCGGCACCCTGGCCTTCTGGGGCTACAAGGACAACGTGTTCGTCGGCGCCGAGCGCGCCACGGCGGTCATGGAGCGGTTCGTGTATGGCGTGGGCGAGGTGGCGAGGGTGAAGGTCAAGCAGGCGGACGGGGAGGAGAAGGAGATACCGATCGAGGGCATGGGAGGCTTCTGGGAGCAGCCCGGCCGCAGCATCCTGCGGGACCTGCTGCGGAGCGTGGTGCCGCCCGAGCGCGACTGGACTGACGTCACGAGGCTGGAGCACGAGCCCGGGGAGGCGGTCGACGGCGGCGGCGCGGACGAGGGCCGGCGCGGCTGGCTGCGCCGGACGATGAGGCTCGGCGAGGTCGAGCGGTACACGCGCACGTTCAGCTGCTACAACGGCTGGAAGGAGGCGCACCCGGAGCTGAAGAGCCGCGAGGAAGGCGGGGACGGCGACGTCGTCGATGTCATGTGGGATCGCATGCTCGACGCGATGCCCGAGTGGAAGGCCCAGGGCGAGCGGTGGCGCGACATCGAGGTCGTGAATGACTGGGGAACACATGTCTTGATGGCGAGGCGGCGGTGATCGTTAGGATAAAGATATGGATGGTGGGTAGGTAGGTAACCCATATAGTCAAAGGTTTCACGTGTTTGCGCGAACATGTACGTATCCCTATGCACAGGTAGGTAATGCCGCATCAAAACCCCTATCTGGTGAGACTGGTCTGCAATTCAAATTTACTTCATTTCATTAGCGTGTCATAGCTATCAAATCGGAGCCGACGAATGTGTGCCTTTACTCTCCAACCATGCACAATCAATAACCCTCCTCCCAAAGCTCCTTCCGATAGTTCTCCGTAAGCTGCTCATCAGGCCCGTAGACCTCCTGCCAGCCGACGAAGCCCCGATCCAGGACGTAGACCTTCTGCTTCTTCACGGCCAAGGCCGACGACGACGACGCACCTCCGGCGTCTCCCGCGCCAGCTTGACCCTGTTGCTGCTGTTGGGCATCCCGCTCGCGTAGGTACTGGAGCGCGGCGCTGGGACCCCGCTGCTGGCTCAGCGCGCAGTGGAACACGACGGTGTCCTTGTCTGCCAGCTTGCGGAGCAGCGTCGGCATCATCACGTCAAGGCTGCGGCTGGGGAAGTGCAGCGACGACTTGATGTGCCCACCTATGTGGTCTGGCTCGTTGGGAAAGAAGGATTGGTAAGTGAGAGGAAAGAAAAAGAAAGAGAAAGGGGGGGGGGGGGGGGGGGGGGGGGGTT